>MU182154.1:399879-433965 GCA_016904865.1 Pissodes strobi
TTATTATTATTATTATTATTATTATTATTATTATTATTATTATTATTATTATTATTCCCTATGAATATTCTTGGCAGTGTAATACACTCATTAAATATTAAATATTTTCACGACTGAAAAATTAATATTTGATGATTGTATTTTACATTTTAGAACATGCAAAACTTTTTATGAAGAATAACTTTTTTTCGCATACTGTAGATACAAAGTAGATACATTTTCTAATTTAATGAAAAATTTATAAATTGTCAAACGTATCTCAATATACGAGTTTAGGACAACTAAACAAATAGATTTCGAGTTGTAATTTGCGAAAAAGTGGTTAGATAAGCACAGTTAATACAGTTAGTTTTCCATACTCAGTCACTGAAAAAGTGTTTTATTGTTCACTTCATTTCTTTGCTCTTGTTATAAATTTAAGCAATGTTTGTAATTTCAATTGATTTTA
This sequence comes from Pissodes strobi, assembly GCA_016904865.1. NCBI lineage: Eukaryota > Metazoa > Arthropoda > Insecta > Coleoptera > Curculionidae > Pissodes > Pissodes strobi. The sequence continues at coordinate 400,328 of MU182154.1, forward strand.
AATAAATTCATTTTTTGTAGTACTTCTTTATCTAATTGTAACAATTTGTATCTATACTAACTTGTTTAATTGGATTATTCGCCGTTAAAATCGACAAATTATCCTTTATTTCTTCATATTATTTTCTAAATTAACTAAATATAGCAATAATTCAAACAATTTTTGTATAAAATAATTTCGATCAACAATCGGTGTCAAATACCCCACTGTGCAGTTGTAAGAAGAACTTAAAGCTTTGCAGCAAACCATCGTCAATTATTGCAGTGATAATTGGCATGACTTAAGGAAAAAATAGTAATTGTCATCAGAATAGAAGGTCAATTGCTGAACATAACAAACGGTCGCGACAAGACAAATTCGTAGAGCATTTCATGACTGGTAGTCTGCAGCGGCGATAGTCAGGTTTATCTTAACGCAGAATCTCAGAACAAAACAAGAGCTTTGCAATTTCCTGAAGATTCATCATAATTTAAGTACGAAATGTTGCATTTAACTAATGCTTTGGTGAATAACAAAGAAATCACGCTTATAAATGGTAATAAGGTATTCATGCTGATGAAGATATTCATGCTGATGAAGAGATTTATTCTAACGAAAAGATTTCATGCTGATAACGAGATTCATGTCTGTGCAAATGAGGGAGAAAAAATTGTATCGCCGCCGAGAGTGATTCTGATGGAGATGAGGCAAGAAAAGAAACTATAGAAGCATCCAAGTACTTCAGGCATCCGTTCATCTACACTTAAAAAAATAACGCAAAATATGGATATTGTTTATTGATTATCAAATAATTATATAAAATGATTTTAGAAATCCCAGTATTTTTATTTTAATTTGTGAACTTTTTGTTTATTAATCTAAAAATATTTGCCCAGAATAAAATACAGAACTTTAAATCTAGGTAGAAAGATGACGTTTTCTGCTGGGTTAAATATAAAACACTTCGCTAAAGAACAATTTTAAGAAATTAAAAACTTTTTGATACGTACATGGATAATTCTCGTCGAGATGCAATTTTTTTAGTAAAAGCAAGCAATAAATATTTAACCTTTTTTAACAACTGGAACTGGTAAAAGCAATTTTGGAATTGAAACCTGCTGGGAAGGGATTCTGTTTGCGTAATATTCAAACAATTGATGAAGCTAAAATATGATGGATATCTGTGCCGTTTTGAAGGGTCAAATATTTTGAATAATGATAGTTTTAACACACAAATAATCATGGTAAAGTAAAACAAGAAGGATCGTGTCACCGCTTGTCAGCGAATGAGAGTTTGTGATTCCTCGCGAGACGTGGACAGTATTATTTCCTGTTAAGTTCCTTCAACAGAGACGCGAAATTCAGCTCCGTAGAGATAATGTGCATAAGTTAAAGTTTGTTGAAATAAACTGGAGCTTTTAAAAGTACAACGCCTTAAACGGAAAGCATATTCGGGGCACGTATCGCGACGCAGTAACGTGTCTCGACTACGTGATGCATTTTTAATTTCAGTAATTCTAAACCTATTTTAAAGATAAACTTGGGAGTTGGCAGGATTCAAAATTAAACAGCATAACTTCGTACTCAGTGTGTTTCATTAAAAATTGAAATATTTTTATTAGTATTCTTTTTGGCGTTGCAATATTGTTGTTTTTTGAAACCCGTAGTGCTCGTTAATTTTAATGAAGTTTAGACGAAACTTAATGGTTTTTTAATGAAACACTCGGCATATCTCGTTGAAAATTGAAATCACTTTTAATACCCCATCCAATACAGGAATATTTTTATATTTATTTGTGTCATAATGCATTTTTTCAAATTCGTACTTCGCGCTAATATTAGTGTAATAATTTATATAAGTTTAGGTGAACGACGTTTATAAGCTTGGACGAAATTTACTCGTTTTTTATTAGTGTACTCGGTATATTTCATTAAAAATCGAAATTCCGTTTAAGATTCCATTCAATCGTAGAATATTTTTATAATCCTTTGTGGCGTTCTTTCTAGAACTGTTCAAAAATGGCAACATACTTGATTGTTAATTAAAGCTAAAATTATATCTACTACCCCTATTAAGTGTTTTTATTTATCATTCTATGGAAATTTTATTTACTGTTCTCTTATTTGCATTTCATTTTCTATTTAAATCTTGAATTAATTTGCCAAGAAAGAATTAAAAAGTTCCAATTGTTAAATTTCAAAAGAAAGGCCCTCGTAGAAATAATATCTCATAGGTATAGAAATATTTATTCCATTAATTATGGTGAAAATCAGCAATGTTCGTTCCCGTCTCGTTGTGTTAGCTCGGACATATGGTTTGAGAAATTTCCTTCTACTTTAGTGTCTTACAGAAAGAAAAAAAAAAGAGCCACACACGTGCATGCCTTAAACAAAAGTAAATATTCAGTATTACGTAACTTGAGCTCCAACTTTGTTTTTGCTAACAATATTGGCCTTTACATATCAGCATTTGCTAAATAAGATAAATTTCGGCGTTGCTGAACCATAATAGATATTTTTGTCTAGCCGCTCGTCACTTAGTACCATGACGTCAATTTAATAATTTCACGTTAACTTAAAGCAATTCTAATTTTTTTATATAGATTATAATATTTTCGATTTCACAGGTGTTTCTAACGTGTTCTAGCCAATACTAGTTAATATTTCACACTAGTTTGAATTAAGAGATGTAAGCAGAACATGACCATTGTGGTTGTAATTAGTGACCCTTTATTCCATTTATTTTACTGTAGCTTATCTGTTAATTGATATATTCAGATACGATATATTTTCACTTACGTTACTTGTATCACTTCAGGTAATTAACAATAATTGTCTCTTACTTGTTGCATAACAAGTGGTTTAGTGTACGTTGGTTTAACGGAGAAGCGTTAAGTGATATTTTTATTTACCGTTAATTCTGTCAGTCATTTCTTTTTAAAATTTACATAATTTTTACGTGATTCATACAGCCATTGGCTAAGATATTCTTTTAATCTTAATCGAGTTGTTAATTTTGATATCCTATTAATTCCTTCATTCTTGTTATTTGCCAGCGGTAGACTGACATGTTCAACCGATTTACTTCATTTCAAGTACCTAATCATTGTATTACTTCAGGAAAAGTAAATCAAGTATAGTTTTGCCAAAGTTTACAGAATTTGAAATATTCTGTAAAGTTTGGTTTCGCTTAGGTGAATTTTTTTTTCAAGTTTAGCTGTTACTATCAGATATTATTTAAGGCGACGGACGTCTTATGATGCTTAAGGATTTAATTTACATTTCACGTTTTCCGTTCAGGACCTACCGATAATCGTTGAGTCCATTCTAAAAATCTTGTAAGCGTGATCTTCTCAAAATCCTCAATACAATCTTCTAGATCTTGTATGTTGTCAAATTTTTTATGGACCTTCAAATATCCATTGGGCTTCGGCCGCGTGTTTCCATTAGGTTCAGGATCAATTCCGTCCACATCATCTTGGGTGAAAATTTTTTCATCGTCATTCAATTCGTTAATTTAATTATGAGTTTCTTCTAACCCAAACACCGCTGACGTCATCATCACTTGTATATCCTGTATATAGATATAAGAAGGATCAAATGAAAATTTAATATTTGTAAGTAAAAATAATTAATTTAAAAATACTGTCCAGGATATTTCGAAAAAACAATAATTAAGCCTCTGCAGTTTCTGTTTAAACTGTCCATATTCTCCAGAATATTTAAAATAAAATCAACCTTTGCAGATCCGTCTTCGTTTGTCATCAGGGTCCAGAATACTTTTAAATAAATCCAGCCTGTGCAGAATTTTTAAAATGTCTTTGTTGTTCTGGATACTAATAAAAATAAGCTCCTCCCTTACCAGTCAATTTTTATGAGTAAAAGCGATCACACTATAATAAAACTGGCTTAAGGGAAATGAAGCTAAACCAAACTAACCATATCGAATCTTAACTAACCCAAAATAACCAACGCTAAAATTATTACTATTTAGAATTACGGCATTTGCAATCCCTTTTAGGGGAACATTCAATTATGCCAGATATCCTGGATATTGAGAGGATTAAACTCTGAGGGAACCCTTTACATGGCCCTTGGTGGCACCTACAGATTTCCTACAAATTTCGGACGGCACGGGCTGTTGCTAGAAGTACTACTTTCTGCATTAATTTGAAGAGATGTTTGCTCAATCCTTGATGTTTATTAATTAACAGGTTCTTTGGAATAAGTCCTGTTGATGATACAATGATTGGCACCGTTCTTACTCTCTCCATTCCCCATTGTTAACTGATTTTCTTTTGTAAACTCGAGATTTGGCGATCTTTTAGACGTGCGTGAACTGCATATTGTTGTTGTTTGGGTTTGGCGAGGCCGATCAGCGTGGCTTCCTTGGCCCGCTAATCTACGAAAATGATGTCCAGTCTATTGTGGGTCGCCGCCTGGTCTGTAAACACAGTGCGGTCCCAGTAGATCTTATGGTTTTTACTTTCTAAAACAGATTCGGGAAAGTATTTATAGTAATTTACCTTTTCCGTCTGCAGCAGCAACAGCGTGTTTGCTGGTTCCTGATGGCAGTGGCGGGCATACAATGAAAGCACAAATGCATTTCCTACCCTCCATTATTGGTGAACATAATTGATATTTTTTGACAGATAAACAAAAACAATACACAGCTGCAATAATGTAATCGGTTAAAAAATTAAATCCATCTGAATAGCCTATCTGTCTTATGGATATCTGGTCAAATTAAAGAAAATTTGCCGGAACACTGATCGAATATCCACTTCTTTAAAATTAATCGACAACAAGTAGTCTCAGATATGAATACCTATTAATCCCAGTTCTATACTCAGCAGTTCGGAACGCATATTTTGAACTAGTAGACCGATAGTGTCAGAAAAATGCGCTTTCTACGAAAATGTAATGTCAAGTCCCGATGACAATTCGATTCCGTCATAGCCATGCAAAGAAATTAATAAAGTTAAATACGGTATAATATAAAATCAATTTAGAACCGAAGTAACATGGCATTTTATGATGGTATATGGGCACAATTAACTTCCACGATGAAGTAGCCATTACTAGATAAAGTAACGTTTATTGTTACAAAATGCATACCTCAAATTTGCTTTCATCCCTTTTACGCTAGACGCTCTAATTAACCTCGTTTCTTCTAGACAAATTAAGGGAACTCAAAAAGACTATAAGGAGAAAATTTGGATTATAAATTCATTACAATTTTCTTTGAGAAACGTTAATTCAAGCATGAACTTAACGAAATCTAGTTGCTCTAAGAAAAATATATAAAATACATGGGAATTACAATCCACTACATCTATGTTAGGTGCGTATTTCGTAAAATTAACAAATTTGGGAATAAATCTCAAGCGAGTTCAATGTTGATGACAAGCATGTTTTTGAAACAAAATTGAAGTAAATGAAAAATAATTTAAATAGAAAAAAAGGCGAATTAAATTTTGAATATTAAAATGTTAGGTAAAATTTAGCATTACTTACTACACTGCCATTTTCTGACCGTTATAACCTTTTTAAAATGCATATCGGACATGACTACAACCTTGAAAAAATTATTAATTGAAAATATTTCCTCTCTTTTTTTCGCTTATGGAACTAGGAACTAACCCATTATATATTTCTGGCAATACAACAATTCATGTTTAGTTGTTTTTTAATATAATCTTGAGATAGGTACAACCATTAAATTATAAACATCTCTTTAAGAATCCATGAATTATTATTTATCCAATCCAAGCCATTTAACATATACTTTATTTCTTTTTTACTTAATACCTTTCTACCAAGTAGATATGTAGATGTTTTACTTTCTGCAACTCTTCTCCATAGGAGCTTCCTTCAATATCTATCTTGCAAATTTGTTGTAGGATTTGTAAGTTTAACTTCTTTTATTCCAAATATTTCATTTGATCAATTCGTTTTGTAACCTATTCAAATGCTTCACGCTACTTGCCTATCCGCACGAAACACCCACACTATACTTTGGCACCCTTGGATTTATTATTGTTTTTGGGTGTGCAAACGATAATCATAAAATATTATTATAGTATCAGGATCCAATACTCTGAAGAGCAATACATACTTACTCATACATATTTAATATATCGGAAACTATGTCGTTTCATTTTACAAAAATGTATAGCTTCTAACCAAGGCAACACAACTTTCGAAAACGCTTATTTAATCATGAACAATCGATACATAAAATATAGTTACATATATTCACATTTATAATATTATTCGGTTACATCTAATCGACTTATTGTCCTATATTATATCGGGTTTTTCATTCCGGATAACACAGAAAGGCTTTCTACATAATAAATGAATTGAATTCATTTCAGTTATCTTTGTTGATGCGCAAATAATATGAACACATAATAAAAATGAATTATTTCGAAATCAGAGTTTAATTCTGATTCGAACGTAGAATCCTATTAATAATTTTTAACCGTGATTTTTTCCACCGTCTTTGATACTATTATATCATTTTCAAATAGGGTGCGTACTCTATGTACGTCTACCAGAACGTGTGTTACATATTATGAGACAGTTTTTCCTTTATAATAATTAGGTTCCTAAACAAAATTTGTTTACTGATAAAAGTTCGTGTGTGAGCTCAAGGTGCACGAAAGATGTAAGTTATACCACAGATTACCTAGAACAGATGCGAATCCTTTAATTCCGATACTGCTTTTTCGTGACCTTGGCCGCTTGCGACTTCCCGTTCGAGGCCCGAGCGCTAGAGTTGAAAAAGTTTGTTGCACCAAACTACATAGTTTAACTGGCCGTAAAATGTGATGAAAATGTTTTGCCTCATCGGTTTTGATTTGTATAAAACAATTCTGAATATGAATATGAAAATAGATTGCTTATTTTAGAGTCTATTAAAGCAAGTAATAAACGTATATGTCGAGATATAAATAGTTCAAAAACGTATCTGCTTGTTCTATATTAATGACTATTGCGACCATCACTTTTTCTAGTTATTTGTTCCAAATAAAATCAGTGAGACCATTTCTTTCAGCTTTTCCATTGAAGGTTGTGAAAAACGAAGGTCACTTCTAGCCAAAAAATTTAAAGATGGGAAATAATATTAATTTTCCTATGGGCGTTTCCTTTTTTACAACTTTTAAGGTCTCTGTTCGCATATTTTATTGTGTAAAATAGTCTAAACATAATAAATAATTTAATTACATAAATAAAGGGAAGCCCGAACATGGATGTTTGAAGGGCATAGACTTCATTTTTTGAAAATAAGTTTTGGTAGCGTTTTCCTGTACAGATATTTTATTAGACTCCTTACAAATATTTTGGCTAGTTTAGAAATAAAATAGACGAAGCCTTCGTTGGGTAACTTAAATTTTTTAAATAATTGTTTTCAGAGTCGTATGCTTTGAGATGTGTGAATAAGAATGACTTGTCTAAGGTTTCTACCGCATTAGAAAATGGTAAATGTAGCATTCATGAATTTCTAAACCCTTTTTTCAAGAGATAACCACACATAATTGAAAGCATTTTGAAGTATTATATTTTCACGTCGATAATCATAATCTGGCAGACTAATAGCTTCAAACCAAGCATGGGATAGGCATCTTTTATACTCCCTTTTTCCACGTCATGGGGGCCGAACTCGCCTGTTATTCTCGGTCACGAACCGATGGTTAAACGCTACCAAGATGCACGAAGTAGGAATAGTAGGCAATCACGAAGATCGTCATGAGATACCTAAACAACGCTGATCAACGGGATATAATCAAGGACACGGATAATAAGGCAAGGACTCCCTCAAGGAAGCGTGATATCGCTGACGCTGTTTAACATCTACATCACCAACGTACCAAGGAAGCAGAACAACCAGGTAGCACGCTCGGCGGGCGACGCAGCAGTCTACATATCGTCAACCCAGCAGGTGGCGGCAACACAGCGAATAGAACAAAATGTCAGGCAGATAGCGGAATATTTCAAGAAATTAAAGCTGAAGTTAAACGCGACCAAAACGGAACTCACCAACTTCAATCAGAAGCACAGGAGACAAAGACACACATCACGATCAACGAGACACGGATCGAAGACACGGACAACGTTAAGTACGTAGGATTCACGCTGGATGGGAAGCTGACATTCAAGAACCACATACAGATCACCATGAGAAGAGCAGGAATGCAGCAAGCGCAATATACCCATACTTCACGCCACAGTCCAGACCGGATAAGGACATTAAGATCAAACTTTATAACGCCTACGTCAAACTGATAATCATGTACGCCTCACCGGTTTGGATTGGATCTCCGCAGCAAAAACCAACAAGGAGAAGCTACTCACGCTGGAACGGAAATTGCTGCGCACAATCATCAACAACAGATGGGAGGATTTCAAGACGACGAAGCAATTGTACGGACAAGACCGCTAGAACAGAGACTACAGGAGGCAGCGACGAAATTCTTCAGGTACCCGATGAGGACGTAGGAAATAACCAGGAACATAGGAAGGATGACCATAGAGGAGATACCATTCAGGAAAATCAACAAAATGATCCATGAGGTGATGCTCTGAAAAACCAGGACAAAGGCTAGGTCTAGGACCCTAGGACAAAAACAATAAAAGTGCAGTGTTAGAATAATCATTTAGAATTAAAATATCATATCATTTATTTAGTTATCTTAGGTCTAGGTGGATGCTTGTTAGGTACCACCTTAGTCGTTAGTATATAGGTATTTACTTGTAAATATGTATATATTGTTAAGTTTGCATTAGTTTTAGGTGAATTATCAAATATCTTAAGGCAATCCTTAAATAAATAAATATGATGGTTGAACGAGCCGTGGTTCATGTATAGTATTTTCTACCATGCATGTCAGCGAATTTACATAAAATAAAAATATTATTCTGTATCGTACGGATGAAATTTCACTTTTAGTGTATGGTTTACAAGTACACTTTTTGTGAGTTTAGGTTCTTTCCCCGTAAATAGTGCTTTCCAGATCTCAGAGAACAATGGAAAATAAACTTCAATGTTTTAGTGCGATCATGTTTTCGGCGATTTTTCTTCTTTTTAACTTAAAAAGGATCTTATAGTGAATTAAATAAAAGAAACAATCGATGGATGGAGCACTGTATGTATTGGAAAACACTGTTAAGCTGCAGGCGTCATTCTATATATTTTTCCTTAAACGCACATTTTAAAAAATATTGATTAATTCAACGCTTTTTCTTAAAGTGCTTCAACGATAATGACCTTATTTCCAATGTTTATTTAGATGCTTTATATTAGTTAGAACCATTTTGGTTTTTTCCATATAATCGACATTAGCAATCAGGTGCCGTCAAACTAAGTGATGTGTTAATTTTGAAATGAAAAGATAACGGTATTCGCAGAAAAATTGACAGATCTGACAACGTTGATGCTATTATCTTTGAAGTCAGAATATGCAATTATTATCCCTTTGTACCAAGTTTTATTAATATGGATAGCTATGACGATTTGAGAGATAAGAGACCATTCCAGTACTTTTTTTAGGCCAGATGTCAAGCCAAAAAACCTGTATAGTAGCTCAAAAAGTATTAGGATTTTTTGAAGGCTCATGGGATCACCAACCTTTCTTTATAACCAAAGTATTATTTGTTTCAGGTATCTTTTCAATCATTTTCCATTGGCACGTTCGAGTCCTTCACAGCGGCAGGATGTCCCGATGGATACATTCTGATCAAAGAGGCTAATAGACCGTCTTCTGGTGGAAAGTGGTGCGGCAGCGCCTGGGGCTACACCGTGTATTATAGCGAAACGCCTAGTATCAACCTTACATTGGCATTGGACCGGATACCACAACAGGTAATTTTCTTGATATTCATAAAATTGAAATTATGGGAAATCGATTAACTGAAACCGACATGCCAAAGAGGATGTCTCAAAAATCCGTACCATAGTAAATTTATGTAAAACGTTTTTTCTTATGAAACCCTCTGTAAATTTCATGTTTGGTATCTTCTAATGATTCGAAACATATTTGATCTAACATATTGTAAGCTACTAAGCACATTTAAACTACTAGTTAATTATTATCACCATGTCCTCGCTTTGACCGTAAACTTGGAAAATATTATGTAAACATTCAAGATAAATTATAAACAACGCGAGCTAACAGCGCAGGCAATTATAAACCTGAGTTACAATGGTCAGCGGATTTTATGATATAAATAGCTGAGCGAACTATCAGTCCGTCGGGATTTTGTCTCGCACCTATTCCGCTCTAATCTTGCTGCAGTCCACAGGGACGTGGCTGAATTCTTCGACCGATATCCTAATCTTCAAACCCAACTCAAGAGGTGCAGCTAACAGGAGTGTATTTCTTGGAGATTCCGCCTAAAGTACTAAAAGTAGAATCTACGATAGATCTGTCAAAATTCTAAGAGAAAAGGGCTAAATGGACTTAGCCTCCCTCTGAATATGAATCATATCTCTTGTTTGCACACATGTAGTAACTTGTGTGTATCCCACGATTCTGTCTCGAGGCCTCTAATCTCCATAGTTACATAGTTTATGTCCATGTCTATCAAATAGTGCGTTCTCGGTTGACCCCTTGATAACGGCTGGCGATAGAGAAAAAAATCAAATATAAAAGCGGCACAGCTACATAGACTGCATGATATAAAATTATATTTATTTATGCAAGACTTCTCAAAAATCCGTACCACAGTAACCTAATAGTTTTTCTGCTATCCGCCATTTTGCAAAAAATATATTAATTGCAGGGTCTTTCTCAAATGTCATGTGTCATTTGCTTTTTGATCCAGGATTATAACTTTTGGCAGGAATGTCATTTAAACTGTACCTTAAATTTTTACGACAACAAAATTTGTCTGCGTTATACATGTCGATACGTGAAAATAACTTAAAAAAAAAACATAAAAGCATATCTCAATTTTTGTTTAATGGCATGTCTTTATTTCATCTTTATCAGTTTCGTAGAGCCAGTTACTCCGAACTGAATCAATTTTACGAGGAGAATGACTGGTCCTTCATATCAACTATTGTCGATATTGATGCAATGATTTGTCGCTTCTATGAGGTGATCTTCGAGGGCATCGATCGCTTTGTGCCGAGGAAGTGTGTTGCGACGGAGAAATATCCTAAATTGTTCGTGGTCTTCGTAAATGCATTTCTCGGAAGAACAGACTTTATAAAATATTCAGAAATTCTGATCTTGGTATCGACTATGATGCATTTTTTGCTGTGCCTCTACACTTCTGGTCATTTATCAACGGTCTCAAAAGAGAATCTAATCCTCCAGCCCGGATGTCTTACAACAGCCGAGTCCTTGAGGGCTCTCAAGAGATCGCTGAGGCATTTGCCTCACATTTTCAGTCGTCATATTTCGACTACAATGAAGTTGATTTAACACACATCAAGCCCGTTGAGATTGCTACCACTTCGTCATCGCACAGCTTTGATGTCCGGGAGGTCGCTGAGAGGTTAATAGCTCGATGCTTCCAAGAAAGCGGGTCCGGATGGGATCCCCACAATTTTGTTGAAAAATTGCTAATCATCTCTGGCTCCGCCATTGCGAAGTATCTTTCAGAGGTCAATTGATTGGGGCTGTTTTCCTGCAATGTGAAAGTTCTCCAATCTTCAGCCTGTTTTTAAATTTGGAGCAACATTGCCAACTACCGCAGAATATCAATTCTCTCTGCTATCCCTAAGCTGATGGAATCCATGTTGACTTTTTTTCTTTATTGTACCATTCGGAACTTTTATAGTGTTCCGTAGTGTATTATTTGCTTAAATAAATAAATAAATAAATAATGTTCCTAATACAAAATGCTTCCATTCATTATAAATAAGTCCTATACCTTTATTTCACAGTTTCCAAGATTTAATTTTTTTTTATTATTTTGTATTAAATAGTATTCGCTAAGGATTATTAGTTTTAACTAAAGGATATTGTCACGCTTAGTTGTCCGTGACGCCTTTTCTTGGATGGCGTGTAGGTTAGGTAGCTCCGATTAGGGATCCGTCTACGTCAGGTGAGAAGAGATAATAAAGAAGGCACTTCGGTAAAACAATAACAATGTCTATTGGTCAAAGACCACATTATACGCGATTACTAAAACACGTGTGTCTTTTCGATTGTGATATGGTTTGAATTGTTTATGGGTCTTGGTCCATGTATTATAATAGGGTTCTTTAAGAGCGGTGTAAATTTATGGTTAGGTTTAGTTATTTCACGAGATAATTATAGTTTACCTTAATTTCACTCAGTACTTTAAGGCACTGTAACTATTTAACTGTAAAAATCACTTGACTTAGAAATTTGATAGTTTTTGTACTTTAGGTAGGATCCCCGAAGAAATACACTCCTGTTAGCTGCACCTCTTGAGTTGGGTTTGAGATTTAAGATACCGGTAGACCAATCTAGCCACGTGCCTGTGGACTATAGCAAGATTAGAGCGGAATAGGTGAGAGATAAAAGCCTGTCGGACTGATAGTCGGCTTGACTATTTATATCATAAAATCTGCTGACCATTGTAACTTTAAGGTTCATAATTGCCTGCGCTATTCGCTCGAGTTGTTTAAAATGTATCTTAAATGTTTACATAATATTTTCCAACTTCAAGCTCACACTTAGGACGCGGTGATAATTAATTAGTAGTTTAAATGTGTTTAGTAGTGCGCAATATGTTACATGAATTATTGGATTGTGTAGCCTATGTTGCTGTGCAACTTTTACATTTGATATTTTTCTCTACTGCCAGCCGTTATCAAGGTGTTATCCGAGAACACATTATTGGGATATCCGGTATATTAGGCATCCTTAATAAATAATGCTGGAAATGAGTGAGAAGGTAAAAAGCTAAGTGGTCAAAACTAATGGTGCGCTTCAAATTAGTGTCAAGGTTTTGGGCCTAGCGTTGGAGCACATCATGTTTTGACATACGAGAATTTTTTTCTGTGATGTTTATCTTTGAAATTTAATAAATGACGATCTCTTTTAGGAAAGTTATATTTCGGGACCTGTGAACAAAGCGATTTCCAGTGTGGTCATATCTGTATCCTTATCAAACTTGACTAACAGCATTTTACAGACGACTTTAAAAATTGCATACGCTGCGCGGTATTGTATCTCGAAAAATATTGACTAGGGCCATCTTCCGGAGGTAAAGGTTATGGAATCACCCATCTATACCTTTTAAGGGTAGAAAGTCGCTTAAATGTTATCTGAAATTTAGTTTTTATGCCCTCCTATCGGTCAGCAGAAATCAAGACCGGATTAAGCTTTCATTGGGGCCGGGGCAATTAAAATCCCAAGGAGCCCTTTATAAATGAATAGCAAAAAAATATTTAAAATACTATATTCCCGATATAACCAAAGACAAAGTTACATATGTTTTACAAAAGTACGTAGATCTAAATGCCCTTTCGTAACTTTATTTTAAGAAATTCTTGTATAACATAATCACATTCTAATTCCTTCAGAACGTCCCTCTCTATGCACATCAGTGATAATGAAGACATGCGTTGGCATTGTTTTTCTATATTTATTTTTAATATAAACTAGTTTGGAAAAAGAACATCCTGATTCACAATTAGCTGTAGGTATCGTCAAATAAATTCTTAAAATGGTCTACACGTTCGAGAACGTGTCAATTAATTGATTTTCCAAAATGTAACTTAATAAATCAAGCGAATTACATGACTTAATTTTTGATTTTTAAGAGGTTCAGAAAAGAATACGAATTTATCGGTTGAGATAACCCACATTTTTAAAATACTATTTCATTAGACCTGATACATTAATTTTTAAGACACCCTATATATGTGTATATTTTGAGACACCCCTTATACATGTAAAAGATAAAAACAAGTCATAAATTGAAGTCGAGTTTTTGCGAGGTTTTTTGGAGGAGATCCGAAAGGTATTGCTCGAGAACGGAAAAATAGAGAGTGAGAAACCAGCGGGGTGTACGGTTTATTTTGGTGAATTGTTTTGCTTCTGGGTTGCAGTATTAGGTCATTACAAGTCGGTAAAAGGAAACTTATAATATTGTTATTAACATAATTTGTACCATTATATATTTTATACTCATTGATAATTCATAATTGATGGTATTAACCTGTATATATATTTTGATATTGTTATACACCTTATTTGCACAAATATTTCATTTATTCTCATTGATAATCCGTATTTGATGGCATAACGTGTATATATATTTTGATATTGTTATTAACATAATTTGCATAAATATTTCTCCTGTTTGCATTGATAATTCATATTCGATGGCATGACATGTGTATATATTTTGATATTGTTATTAACATGATTCGCATAAATGTTTCTTCTCTTTTCATTGATAATTAGTATTTGATTGCATAACATATGGATATATTTTGATATTGTTATTAACATAATTTGCATAAATATTTGTACGAATCTCATTGATAAATAATATTTAATGGCCTGACATGTGTATACATTTTCATATTGTTATTAACATAATTTGCATAAATATTTCTACTAATCTCATTGATAATTAATATTTGATGGCCTAACGTGTCTACATTTTCATATTGTTATTAACATAATTTACATAAATATTTCTTCTAATCTCATTGATAAATAATATTTGATGGACCAACATGTGTATACATTTTCATATTGTTATTAGCATAATTTGCATAAATATTTCTACTAATCTCATTGATAATTAATATTTGATGGCCTAACATGTGTCTACATTTTCATATTGTTATTAACATAATTTACATAAATATTTCTACTAATCTCATTGATAATTAATATTTGATGGCCTAATATGTGTATACATTTTCATATTGTTATTAACATGATTTACATAAATATTTCTTCTAATCTCATTGATAAATAATATTTGATGGACTAACATGTGTATACATTTTCATATTGTTATTAACATAATTTGCATAAATATTTCTACTAATCTCATTGATAATTAATATTTGATGGCCTAACATGTGTCTACATTTTCATATTGTTATTAACATAATTTACATAAATATTTCTTCTAATCTCATTGATAATTAATATTTGATGACCTAACATGTGTATACATTTTCATATTGTTATTAACTTAATTTACATAAATATTTCTTCTAATCTCATTGATAATTAATATTTGATGGCATGACATGTGTATATATTTTGATATTGTTATTAACATTATTTGCATAAATATTTCTTTATCTTCATGGATAATTTATATTTGATGGCATAACATGTATATATATTTGGATATTGTTATAAACATAATCTGCATAAATATTTCTTCTATTTTCATGGATAATTCATATTTGATGGCATAACCTGTGTATATATTTAATGAAATCGTGTTTTGCTGTGATCAACACTGCTTTAAGTGAAAACATAAAATGTATTATTTGCTGTCTTTTCGTGCTAGGGTTTTAATATTAGAATGAGTGAGAGAGTACACAAGGGCCTTGATGAATCTATACTAACCATTTCCTACCCTGACGGGAGAATATCCTAGTAATAAATATAATGATCATTCTAGAGATAAGTTTGAAACTATACTATGGTATTGTCCCATATTTGCAACTAAATAGCTGGGTAGCCTCTGTAATCCAGGACCTCAGTACCTACCAGCGGCGTCTGGTTAACTAACAAAAACCTCTTCAGTTTTAAATGTATTGTTGCAAGTGTGGAACTGCGAATTGTGGTACGGGAGACAGTAAATTAATTAATTATAATACTAATAGATTATACAGCATAATTCGGTTTAGGAATTTAGATCGAGGGTTTCTCTGCCGTACTCTTTCCCCTCGTGAATTCCAGGCTGAGTCCGGCACGTTTTTCTTTAATAAATTAGGCGTATTAGGAATCTGTGGTTTCATTTACATGATGCACCTTTCCCTCAAGTTTCCCTAAATGTGTTCCGTTGAAGCGCATAATGAGTGAGTAAAATTGTGCAAGATATAATAATAACACAACGTAGGTATTGGTCCTCTTTTTAATCCATTCCTTTTTTTATCTAATTTGACGATCATTGGCAAAATAAAGGCAAACCACAATTTTACTTATCTGATTCAACTATGTTGAATCGACCCGGGTACGTTATACTACACGGTTAAATTAAGATTTAAACCATCTTTGTAGACGTTTCTTAATTTTGTTGAAAATTCTTCAATTTCTGCTCTAGTTAAATCAAAATTTAATATTGATATTAATCAAAACAACTCGCAAAGATCTGAATATGCATTACAACATCGTTTTAATTTATTGACCAATTTGTCTATTATCACTAGAAAGTCTGTGTTCGAAATATTTTGTACAACTTTTATTGGTATTTCTCTTCAGTTTATCATTAATACCGGCATACTGGGTGACGGAGGCAAATAAGTTCAACCATTATTCAAAACAAATTTTTCGAAATTTTTAAAAAACAGTTTAGTTACTTAATATTTACATATAATAATAAATTGTAAATTATTTTATAGGCATAGTTTAATTTTTTTAACCGGCAAACGTGACACATAATTAAAAGTGTCAAAAAATAACAACTAAGATTCTTTACAAAAAATAAACACTTAAATAAGAAACCAGGACAATATATTATGCATTTCACCAAAGAGAAAATATTTTAAGCGACTCTTAAGTCCTCCCAGGATCTAAAGTAACGTGTTAGATCCTTGGGTCCCTCCCCTAATATTGACGTGAAAAACTAGTGGTCGTTTTTCAAAAATGGGCCTACTGAACCATTTAATCCAGGCTTGGAAACCCAGACTAATCCTAGTAAATCTTGTTTTAATACATGCTAACTACAAGACCATTAGAAATGCATGTACGACTGGAGTGTTTAACTAGTTTTCTTAATGCATTTGATGTTAAATGTTATTATTTGTTTAAAATTTAAATGCCTTTTAAGCATTCAATGCGCTAGAAGCAATTACACATTTTAGTATTTCAGTATTGAATAATCATTTGTGCAACTTCTGATCGGTAACTTTATTCCACAGGAAAGGAAACAAGTTAAATCTCATTTAAGTTTTAAGCTTCTAAGCTTTAAGTCTGAAAGTTTACGGAACTAACAGCAAAAGTTTGATTTAAAAGTTCTGTTCTCGGTTTTAGTTCAGCGACAATATCGGTTCGACCGGACTTTTCGAATGGGGGCTATATATACAGTTTTATAACATTTTAGAATCTCCACTACAATTTTTCAGTAAGACATATCTCGGCTGTCGTAAATTTAACACTAACAGCGACGTTTACTCGGAATTCAATTGGAAATGGAACTCGACGAGATGAAACAATGATAACTTTTACGTGTCAAATGTTACTGCAATTCTTGCCCTATTTTGTATGTAGTAAAGTGATTTTCAACAATAAAAAGGGCGTCTTTCCCAAACGTGACATCGATGATTTCTCAATTAATTTTTTTCATGTTTTATCTCAAGGTACAAACATGTTAATCCGTCATAATTCCCTACACAAACCGCAAACAGCTTATATTTATTTTATCTACATTATCTACCTTAAAATAAGCTTCAATCTTCTCGGAATGCATATAGACTAAGCTGTTGAGTAAATTCATAATAAATCATCCTAAACCATTTCTTGCGAAAAATATCTTAAGAAAATTGTACAATAACATTAATTTCTCTATTTTGGGTTCGAAATTATTTCATTTCGACGTAATTTTTGCAAAGGTTATTTGTACTTTTATTAACAAAATTTTCCATCTTAGCAAAAAATGTGACACGGCCTTAAAAGAGATCTCTAGTAGGAGGTAGATTGAAAAACTTTGAAAAATATGGTCTTTTACAACTAGTATCTTAATATACTATTTGCTACTCTTGCACTTTAATTGATTTATTAGACATTAACTAGCTCTATTTTAGTGAGATTCATTATAACCAATAAAAAAAATATCAAAGCAATATTTGGTCAACATGAAATATTGCCACTGTTATAACTGTTATTAATAATTTTTACAGTTCATAGTTACTCAAAATTAAACTGCTTAGCTTGCATTTTATTATGACTGATCGTAAAAAAAGTATTCAATTTACTTCAATAATTAAAAACTGTTTATTATCTTCTTCATCTTCTTCTTATAATAGGACCTAGTTCTCATTAGTCCATTGTGTTCAGCCTCCTTCGGAGCTCTTCCTGTGACGCTGAGCTCCAGCTTTAGTACCATCTCTTGGGTGGTCGTCCTACCGGTTTTCGCGAGTTTAGTTTTTGCGACTTGGCCCACTTTGCCCATATTTCATCTGGCATACTTTCCACATGGTCTTTCCAGTACCTCTTGCATTGTTCTAACCCATCTTATCACCTCCTGTATTTCTTGTCTTTCTCTGATATCCTGGTTTCTTATTCTGTCCCTGAGGGTAACACCCTTGATGGTTCTTAGTATTTTCATTTTGGTGGTTCTCATTATTCCTTTCGTTGTTGCTGGTTTAGCTCTGGTTTCTGTGGCGTACGTTAAAATAGGTCTTACGCATATTTTGTAGATCCTCAGCTTGCTCTTTGTACTCATCATTTTATTTAGCCATATTATATCTCTCAGGTATTCGCTGACTCTTGTTGCTTTTATGGCTTGTGTTCGTGCTTATTCAATAAGGTTTCTCTCGCTTGATATCTCCACTCCCAGGTAGTTGAATCTTCTCACCTGCTGAATTATCATGTTGTCGATTGCCAGTTTGCACCTTATGGGTTCTTTAGAGATAACCATTGATTGTTTTTCTGTAGCGATGTTCATGTTAAATTTTTGTGCCGTTACTTTCATCTTGTATAGTAGACGTTGTAGGTAGTCTTCATTCTCTGCTATGAGGGTTGCGTCGTCTGCATAACATAATAACTGTTTATTATTTCGAACAAAATTAATTGACCCACTAGCAATCAGAGCAATCATTCAAAGCGATACGTAAGTATTTACAGTATATACTTACACAAAAATTAATAATTAAAATGTCAAATAAAAATGACACGAGTGTCAAAAGCATAACATAAAAACACATTATCAAAAACCGTCATTGACAAATTTAACTCAATATTTTTGAGCTTTTCATCTTGACTTGCCGTATTTTGACATTTTTTGATGAATAACTAGGGCAATTTAAAAAGTACAAGGTATACACTATAGTCTTCTTTTAGCCGTGGTATTAATAAATCTATTGTCAAAACTTACCAGTGATTGTACTTTTTATTATACTACCTGCAGGTAAATGAGCTTCGCATACTTTCGTGCTGTTTGTGGATAAAGCGTTTAGCTATTTTTGTGATAAACTTAGGACCTTTGGAAAACCGAAAACATGAACTTTAGGCTCATTTCTAAGTTTCCATTAGAGTCAGGAATACAACACTTTTGAGGCATAATTACACTAACTATCAGTTACCACAAGACTACCCGAAAACGAGAGATGCCTAAACATAGAATTAAACACAAGCGGCCCTACGCCACAAAAACAACAGGTCTTTAAGTTCGAAATATATAGTTTTACGTATATGAAAATGCGCCTAACATTGTAAATTGTATACCTAAATATTCAACTTAATATGGGGTACAACTTTGACGGACTTAAAAGCACAAATAGTTCTGCTTTCAAAATAATGCAAGCAAATAACACTATTACCAATTACCATAGCCACTAAGTTCCACAAATTCGCCAACTAATGGTTTTTGTTTGCGTTGTTGCCGGCTCTATAAGGAAAATACAGTAGACTTCCGATAATTGGCGGGTGTTGGGACAATACCCACTCAAGAAGTGTTATTGGTTGGGACCAGCGGTACTGCCAATTATTTAGATCGGCAAATTATCCGGCGAGTATATATGTGATTTTAAATATGTATATAAAAGCACTTATATCTATCTTATAGGTATAGATACCTACATAATATGAATAATGTATCTAATACGTATGTACGCATGGATGTATTTAGAGAGATGGTTAGTAATAATGCACGAAATTTAAAACGTGCTTATTTACTTGTTCCCATTTCAAGAATTTCTACACAGCGCGCTGCCGGCGTGCGGCGGCGACCACCAATTACCTGGCGTCGCCAATCATCCAGCGGCAAATTATCGAGAGTCCACTGTATTATTTTAGGAAAGTACACGAACAAGGTAGTAGTATTAGATAATTAAATAAATAAATTACGAAATACCGCATTATAAAAAGAGGAAAGAACAGCTTATGGAAATATGATATTTACAATATTGGTAATATAAGAGATACATTCTTTATATACGGGCATCCTAATAGTCACTACTATCGTAGTACTCTGGCAACGTTGCAGCCAACTGCGCTACCATCGCGAATCTCCTTCCACCCGCAAGCCCCCCTCCAACATATTCACTCCAAATAGCAAAGGCCTAGATGCATGACGTTACAAGCTAAAATTCTGCGTGCACTTAGTCCTTTTGTAGGTGTTATTGCCCACAGACCTTATCATATCAGTGACGTGAATAACATTATCACCAATAATTATCAGACAAATTGTTGCCTATTACTGCACCTAAGTTGTAAGCTTTTTTAATAAGGCTGCCTCGTTATGACATTCTTGTCAAAGTCATGTTACAGTACTTTTAGGTTTTTTAGCTTCTTCAGGATCACTAAACTAGTACTTGTGCTGTTTACACTTATTCAAAAAGCCTACAATTATGTGAAGGGATAGGCAATTTTTCTGAGTCGGATAAACATGATTTCTCCACAACAATATAAGACGTATCTGTGCCAATAAATATTTTAAAAGCAAATATGGTACACCATTGGTAAATGTACTTTAGGGTTATTTCGAAGGTATTTCGCAGAATTTTCAAGAGACCATAAAGTTTTTCTAAGATCAAAACTGCAGTCTGAACGAGTCGTTGAAGTAAAACATTGAAAGAGTTTACGGAAAGGTTATGTTGTTTTGGAGTGCAAAACATCGTTTTGTTCATAGAACTAAAAAACAAAATATACTTTTGCCAGTGTTATGTAATATTTTTGTATAAAGGTTTTATTGATATTGTGAACTAATAAAAAACATAAATCTACTAATTAAATATCACCCTGTCCTAAGTTTGAACTCGAATTTGACAAGTGTTATATAAACATTCACAGTTAATTATAAACAACTCGAGCGGTCGACGGGAGCGATTTTAATCCTTAATGAGCCTTTAGCATTTTGTAACATATAAATATGCAGGCAAACGCCAACTTCATCAGACATACGGGTCTCTCAACTCCGCTCAATCTAGCTGGGTACAGCACATAGGTGCGTACACTTCTAGCTGTTCTATCCCACAACCCCCATATCTGTGAACACCTGTGCACAGGCACAGGGTGATCAGGTCCTTACCTACCCTAGATGGACGTATGCACAGGTATACGACACCCGGGGGATTCTAAAAGTCGAATCTACGAGTGTAGTATTAAAATTTCCAGTAAAGGGGTTTTTGGAGATTTTTAAAAGCAGTGCAAGTGCTTTAGAAATCTGTAATAAATTTAAATCAGAAAGACTTACCTTATAAATATCAAAATGAATACATAAATAAAAGACAACCCCGTGCACATAAACTTTATTAATAAAGTAGTCGTTCGCGTTCCAGAAACAATTTAAATTAAACTTCCCCATCGCACGCCAAGCGATTTAGTGTTAATTGGGCCTAGTGCCGCCATCTTAATTCATCTACGTCACAAAAACAGTAATAAATTAAATTAAACTATAAAAGCAACTAAATCATTAAGTAATTAAACCATTAATAAACGTAGGCTAGGCCAGTTTAGCTATTGCATAAGATATATACATATAATAAACACACATTAATTTCGAATCACGCGCCGAAGTACGGCCAAGTGCTGCCATCTACGGGCGGTCGGCATCACCGAAGACAGAGCACAGCCAAGTGCTGCCATCTACGGGCGGTTGACGTCACTAAAGACAGAGGCGCCATCGCAGGGTCCATGTTTATACCTGGAACAAATTGGCGCAGCTTCACGGAAGACAGGACTAGGGGTACATGTGCATACCAGGAACAAAGAAAGAAAATTATATGGATCAAATATCAAAATGGAGCAATACAACAAATTTGTATAAGCGAAACTGTAGGAACCCATGGAGCAGGAGGTAGGAGAAACTAGTGAAGAGGACGAGGATAGGAAAAATATAATTATATGGAACAAACACTCAAGTAAAAGCAGAAACTAAGACAAACACAACAAAACTATGTATTGCGCATCCACGACCGAACTAAAGACGACAACTTTCAACGCAGCTTTCAGGAAAGGCCGGAGCCAAGGCACCAGGCTACAAAAGAAGGCAACCTGCAAAACATATAGTACAATATAATGTAGCATATAAGCATATATATTTAATACTCCATATGGATATGAACAACCATGATAAAATTTGTTATATGGGCGATTAAACTACACAGAGAAAAAACAAACGTATATTAATTAATTCTTATTTTAAAAATAGATATGGACCATCGGTCGCCTAGGCCGAATAAATATACTTATAAATACCAAATGATGGAAGATGGAATACCGCGCCACAGTAAAGTTCCTGATGACCAGGAGGCAACTCTGGTGGCCAGGAATCTTCAGCTGCGACCTTGATATAGGCGTTGTTTCAATATTTACTCAAACAACGATATATATGTAAATTCAAAACGCGTAAAGAGAAAAAAGAGAAGCATTTCAAAAGAGCAATAGAGAAAATAATAGAATCCTACCAGAGGGAGATGGGAAAATTTCTTGGCAATGATGGCCGCATAGCGCCGGCGATAAATTCGGCCTAGTAGAAGAGAAAAATAGGGGGGAAATATACAATAATAAGCCTCATAAAAATAATAATTATATCTTAATTTGGGTTAGGTGCCATATCTTTTTCGATAACGCACTTTTAAACTGCCAATCACAAACGCCAAGAATAAAAAAAAAAGATTGCACCCCCGCTTCAGAAGTGACATAAGTAAAAAAACAACAATATGGATTTAGAGACGCTTTCAATTATGGGTATAACTAATTTTCTTTTCAAATTCACCGGCACTTTTTTAAATTTAAGTTGTTTACCATTTATCGGTGCCTTTAGGACAATATCTAATATAATTTATAATAATTATAAAAAGACTTTCTTATGATTGTTTTAATTATGTTTTCGATGTGTTATATCGTTTCTGATTTGCTCATGAAAAACATTTTTTTTAGTTATGTCACTTTGACTATTTATTTTTATATTCAAAAAATATTAGAACCTATTTATTTTTTTGTAAGGCGCCAAAGGAAAAACTACTACCGGATCATACATTTTTATCAAAAATATATATTTTTAAAATTATTTATCCTAAACAAACGCATAACCTAGTGTATGATGTTACATATTAATTATTACTGTATAAACTACGCCAGATTTTAACGTGCTTTGAACAAACAAACAACAATAACTAAAAACTTTCTGAAACGAACTAGTAATTAAGAGAACAATACAAAATATGTAATTACAGATTTTCATAAAAGTCAGCATAAAATCTTTTAATGTGATTAGCATGTAGATGTGACAAGAGATCTTCTTTTTTGCTGTGTTTAAGAGTTAGCTTTCTTTTGTAAAGTGGCTTCAGGGTGGGATTATTTGGATTTATTTCGAGGCTCCTTTTTGTTATATTAATTTCCTCATATTCACTAGCTTCGGATGATGCTTTGATAAACAACTTATTGAGGTTATTGCTATCGATCATCAGAATTTTTACTTCGGTTATTTTAAGCGATCCCAAATTAATTTGTAATTGTTCGATTAAAGACTTTACATTATAGAAATCCTTAGGGCATAACTCAGTAACATGTTTGCCGTTTTTTTGCAGATGGGATCAATTATGTATATTGTCCAGGGATGCATATAGGGCCACCTTTCAATGCCATTTTTATCTGCCTTTCTATAACTGAGTGAATACTGTCACCTTCATTCTGGGTATGTCCAGTGATTACGTACTTGTGGGTGATTGATTTTACTTATGGGAATTTTACAACCGCATAGATTACAGAGCCACCATAAACTTATTTTTTTGTAATCCACTGCAGTTGTCTGAATAAAAGATTAGGTCAAAATTGTCTTGCATATTTTGGACCGCTTTTTCGATAAACATCAGTACACAACTTGCAATTTCCTCAACACCCCGCTTGCTCTCACCGTCGTGCCATTCTGTGTTTTTCGTTGGGACGTCGGTTATTGTAAAATTAAAGGGGTTCAATTTGGATTCATAGTTATTGAAAATTTTGCTGAACATACACAAATTTGCACACTGTTTTCCAGCCTGAATATAGGCACTTTTATAATCTTTTCAAATATCGGCCAGTGATTTACTACCATCTATATAATGGCGTGCAGTTTGAGCGCGCAGATAATGGGACTCTATTTTAGGAATATACTCGAAGTGTTTTCGGACGCCATCTTTTGTTTCAGATGCTACAAGCGGATGTAAATTGTGCCCCCTTAGATCTGGCTCAACAACACCAGTTTCTTTTCTCTTGGCAAGGACAGTTCTTATTGGACGGTTATTTATGTCAAGAGTCGCTTTGAAAAATGTTTTACAAATTTTAATACTTCCATTTAGGTCAAAATAGAAAGCATTATTTAAATTACGGTAATTTTGAGTAGACGAACACCTGTACTTAGGTTTGATGGTAGTCATGCACCCAGCAATAAATCATCTCTGTTTGTGTGAATCACCTAAAGCCCAATAGCTCCTGAAAATTTGTTTCCGTTGCTCTTCATTAATTTTTGCGGAACAGTGGAGTTTACATTTCTGTCCGCAGGGTGGACGCTTTTTTTCTCTGGATATTCTCGCCTACTCTTTGATGATGATATATAACTTAACCCGAGATTCCTTCTGGTTTTTGCCTTCTTAACACTCCAATTTTCTGGATTCAATGTTCTCTTTTTTCCTCTTTTCTTTGGAGTTTCAATTTCTTCGTTAGCTATCTCCATTACATTAAACCCTCTTCCTCACTAAAATACTCGCTAGGCGAGGTAGTTGCCTGGAATTTGGGTTTTTATTTTCTTCATCTTCACAGTATCTTGGGTCTTCATTTGAGTCATAACAATCACTTTCTCCACTATTTACAGGCGAAATTGCATAACATTTTCCATCTGCTTTCCGGAATTTATACTTTAAATTCTGGCGACAGAGTCCTGAAGGTCCTGGATCCGGCGATGAAGTATTACTTTGTACTGTACTTAGAGGTGCGGGAAAACAGACAAAGTGTTTGTTTCGAATGAAGCTATTTGATCTGCAAAATAATTGATTAATTAACATTGACAATTAACGTAAGCAGTTTAAAAAAATCCTCATCTGTTTTCAGGCTAGAGTCATGACTTTCTGATTCAATTTGTTCTGAGTTTGAAATGGCAGCGGCACTTCTCAGTTTGAACGAATTTTGTAGCGCTAAGAAAAATAATTAGTAAAAGAACAACAATAATTGAAAAGCAGACAAAGTATCTGTTTCGAATGGAGCTACTTCAGCCGCAAAATGATTGAAAAAACATTGTAGTAGTCTAATAAATTCCTCACCTATTTTCAAGCCAGAATCATGACTTTTTGATTCAACTTGGTCTGAGTTTGTAAGGGCAGCAATACTTCTCAGTTAGAGCAAATTTAATAGTTACTTCAGTTACAAAATATAATTGTAGAAAAAATCAAAGTTAAGGCAAATATGTAGTTAACAGAATTTCTCACCTGTTTTTAAGCCAGAATCATAACTTTCTGATCCATCTTGCACTAACTTTTTGAGGATAGCTGTATTCTTACTTATTTCAGAAAAACCTGCTGGGACCTTCTGAATCATTGTATGTTTTTTCAGCTGAAATCACATTCATAGTTTGTTCGTTTTCTTGACCACTCTCTTGAAATTGCTTGGCCAAAATATCCAGCATCTTTTTTCCACGACTCCCAGACATTGCTACAAAGTAAAATAATTAAGAATTATTTTTTGGAAATTTTTCCCCGCTACAAGTTGATAATAAACTATTCCAAACTTGTTTTAGACTATACTTTTTCAACGACTGCTTCCGGAATTTTTTCAGAGAGAAAGATCGTAACCAGTGAACAAAAAGAAGCCGCCAGTTTAACGGGATACGCTGAAAAAATAAATTATATTAAACATCAAAAGTCTCAATAGTAAAATATTAGATCGCTATCTTCTGAATCTCGTTATAGCATAAAGCCATTCCGTAAAGATAAACTAAGTTGTAATTATTATATAATTCTATAAGAGTGAGAGAAAAAAAAACTTACCGTTGGTTGTAGCTTTTTTCCAGAGCAATACTAGATCAATTTGTCACAACTCACAAGTACTTTGTTTCTTAGTATAGTTATAACTTCGTTTTGAAAGTGACTTAATCCATAATAATAACACTAAACTATCTTTATAGAGTCATCAGAAATGACACAACTCCAAATAAGACTTTTCAATTAACATGAAGCGCTTTTAAAAATGACACAACTCAAAATAGAACACTTCAACGCGTGCATCCTTGTCCGAATTTAAGCGGCTACTGACTAAATACTAAATGCTGGCGCGAATTTTAATTTTAAAAAGTGACACTTCCGCCATCTAGCGGAGAGTCTTGGGAGTTTAGATGTGTCGTTTCCCCAGTTTGTGGGGATTAACTTATTCCATTCAAAAATGACTTAATACCAAAATTGAATTTTTTTGTGTTATTTTTTTGTGTCACTTCTGAAGCGGGAGTGCGATATATGGTAATAAACGCATGGGTTTGCAAAAATGGACAAATCTATATTTTATAAATATAATCGGCAAATGTTATATAGATTAGCGTCTTAATTTTAAAACAATTAGGAATCAGTTCAATAAACCGTAATATTGTTAATATAGGTGATTAATTGTAATACAGGACCGCAATAAGTTAATTTTTTAATGCGAAGGGTAAAATTCATTATCTTTATATATAAATCCCATTAACAGACCCTTCCGAAAACTAACCAATATAAAGACAAATGAATTAATGTTAACTCTGTTGGGATGGAAGCATCTTAACGGAGGAGATATCATATAAAAGGCAATTTATTGGAAAAAAGGCATAGACAAAAATCTAGTTTTAAAAGTAGGCATTATAAGCCGGTATAAGGAACGAAAGTGATGCTCTCAAAACGGATAGGTTTGCATTTTTTATATTAGACTCAGTAATCTTAAAGAAATCAAATCAGGAGAGTTTTTAAACATATATAATTAGCAATAAGTTAAAGGCAGAACCATATTTAAATAATACGTTTGTCACGTAGTTGCTTTATAAACACAATGAATACTAAGACGTAAAACGTTGTTTGCCATAAAAGCAAATATATTTTGTAAATACATAACATAGAAATATATTTTGAAAATAGCACATTCCTAGTAAACAGCCCCGAGCTGGGTCTAACAAATTAAGATTTCGTTAATAAGAACAAAACGTCACAAATAAGAAAATAACTTCTCGAATTGAGGTATTTTCTTTTTTTTTCTCTTCTAAAGCACAAAAGTCTGGAAAAAAATGTGTGAACTACTAAAAAGAATAAACCTACTAATTAAATATCACCCTGTACTAAGTTTGAACTTGAATTTGACAAATGTTATATAAACATTTACAGTTAATTATAAACAAATTGAGCGGTCGACGGGAGCGATTTTAATCCTCAATGATGGAGCCATCAGCATTTTGTAACATATAAATACGCAGGCAAACGCCAAATTCATCAGGCTTACGGGCCTCTCAACTCCGCTCATTCTAGCTGGGTACAGCACATAAGTGCGTACATTTTTAGTTGTTCTATCCCACAATCCTCATATCTGTGAATACCTGTGCACAGGCACAGGGTGATCAAGTCCTTACCTAACTTGGATGGACGTATGCACAGGTATACATACGACATCCGGGGGGTTCTAAAAAGCAGAGAGAGTCGAACCTACGAGTGAAGTATCAAAATTCCCAGTAAAGGGGTTTTTAGGGATTTTTACAAGTAGTGCAAGTGCCTTAGAAATATGTGATAAACTTAAATCAGAACGACTTACCTTATAAGTATCAAAACGAATACATAAATAAAAGACAACCCCGCGCACATAAACTTTATTAATAAAATAGGGACGTTCCTTTCAAGAAAAACTTTGAACTAAGCCTCCCTCGAGAAGACATGTGCAACACGTTTTTTTGATTGAATGTAAAATGTAAAATGTAGGTAAAGATTTTTTTCTCTTTCCCAATTAATTAGAAAAAGGGAATCCAGTCCCGGAGAGACGTGTTACAAAGCCCGGCCCCTGTCGTGGGGTCGTTTGAGCGCCACCCGCTCTAGCCAAATAAACGGAAGAAGCTCTGCTGGTGTTATGCAAGATGGCTAGGTTCGCTCTTAAAATGTACCGGTACTTAGTACTTAATTTCAATCTAACGAGAATAATGGCGCGATTATAATCAACTAACTTCTATCAAGAAAACACAATCTACAATATATTTACTACTAAGTTATTTCCTTTTTTTTTTGAAAACACAGCAACAATCTATGAGGAGAAAAAAAGTTAAATGGAAATATGGTTAATTAAAGCCAAAGGAATGTTAAATGGCGGTTAAAATAGTTGATAAAATAAACAGAGTACAATATGGAGATTGTACAGTGACCAATTCGGTTGGAAATACTTGGTTCTGTTTGTTTTACCACTAAATGCACTAAATGCTACTTATCGAAGTGATCACTTGACATTGACTAAGCTTCTTACAACTAGGTATGCGTGCGCTAATAGCTGCACTGATTTTAGATGTGGCAATAATAGTATGTAGCAACGAACGGCTGCTGTAATTAAATCAAATGACTCGACAAGTTAATAAAAGAACCGAACCAGAATAAAACTATTAAAAGCGTAGCTGTCGCTTGATTCATATTATAGAACGATAAAATTCAGAGCAGTTATATCACTTGACTCATGAATGAAATGAAGGAAAGTATCGAGCCAGCGCTTGACTTTTATTAAAATGAAAGAAGATTCAAAGCAATCAGATTAACTGGTCCGATAAACCAGTGAATAAATGTAAATAAGGTTAATGAGCTACCTTAGAACTCGGCGTTCAATGTTTGATTTAGCTTAATGAAAGGAAACGACATTAAGCTTCAGTACAATATCCAAATCCAGTCGTCTAACAACTCTGGTGGAGGCGCCGGGCACCTAAAAATACCTCATGTACTGCCTCTCGCTGGCCCTGAGGGGAAGATCTGGACGAGATCTCGAGTGCGCAGATGTGCTGCGGGCAAGGCCTGCACTCACTAGGATAGAGGTGGTTCCAACTGCAGGTAAAGGCAGTTGCCTACTGGTATGCGCGTTGGACCTCCTAGAAAGCTCCGGAAAAAGTTGTGGTCCTTCAATAAAGCATCTGGCCCTCCAGAAAAACGCTGAAATAATCCAGTGCGCATTAAACGAAGCCCCTTTACTTTAATGAAAATCATAGACCCCCCTTCCCCTCTTGCATAAATACATCTTCTTTATAAAACAAATTTCCCCAGACCAAAAAAAACCATGGGCTTGCAATGCCCATCAGCAAATAAAAGGATATTAAGGTTCAGACAACTTGAATATAAAAAGATAGGTATGATCACCCCTAAAAAGAATATATAAACTTCCCCATATAATTAAAATAAAAATTCGGATCAGATAAAATTGAGCAGATATGTGAGACATGTGAGAAAAGCAAATGGCGGTATTTGCACAAAAAAAAGGTAACACAGATAAGCAATTAAATAATTACTTTAGGCAAAACGATAGCAATAATTACCTCAAATTTGTGCTTGATAGAACCATGAGAGATTCGACGGTCTCGATCTTGTATGACGAACGTGGGAACGCCTCTAGAAATAATGAAAAAAAACTTATCCTCATGGCATTCACGCGCTTCACAGGCAATAGAAAAAGAAATCCAGAGAAAATAACTCATCCAGTACAGTATTAGATCCCGA
Organism: Pissodes strobi; assembly: GCA_016904865.1. Lineage (NCBI taxonomy): Eukaryota > Metazoa > Arthropoda > Insecta > Coleoptera > Curculionidae > Pissodes > Pissodes strobi. The sequence goes on from MU182154.1 coordinate 430,314, forward strand.
AAAACCGGTCGCGTTCAAGCACAACAGATTTCACAATATATCGCCAATAAATGGGTTGAATTCAATCACAAAGTAAATGTGTAGTCCCTAACTGCACTGGCAAACGTTCTTCTCGCCTTGGAAGGGTATCTGAGAAGAACTCTCGATTGGTTTCCGTCAATTTGCCTTCGAGATTAAATGCTACGTCACAAGTGTGATGGAAAACATGCTGAGTGATTCGATACAAGGAATAATTTTAAGATAATAAACGACCGAGTTCTCGTTTATTATGATGGTAACATGACGGCGGAGGCCACAAGTCATTCATTGAAATCAAGTGATTCAAGAAGTATCAGTAGAATATTCCCTAACAAAACGATAAACTTTTAAAAATTTAAATCGACAGCTGACTTTACGAGAAGTAGTACATTCCTATTACTCCGTGACGAAGGTCACAAAAACTACTACTAAAATACGAATCAACAGGCCTGTTCATTTGGCTTTGCTCAACCTGCTCGGAAAATCAAAGAAATCAGCTTGGAGCAGAACACGAAATGCCATAACTCTACTCCAAGCAGATATTTCCTGCTCGAATGACTTCCTAGGTTGCTACTCCAAACGAACGCGCTTTTTGTTAAGACAGCACGATAGGATATTTTATATATAGGGATATTTTTCTCAAAAAAGACCACGATGCTTTTCAGCCTTTCAAAAATGGGGTCATATTATTATTTTACATTCCGCGGTTTTTGTTGATTATCTGTCCTGTTTCTGCTTTTGCTCTAACTGCTCCACCTCCAGACTAGGTGCAAGTAGAGCATGATCTAACTGATCTCGAGCACAATGCTCTATCCCAAGCGAACAAAAAAATATCAGCTGCTGGAGCCAAATGAACATTGATCACCTGCTCCAAGCTGCTTAGAGTAGTGAGAGCAGACCAAATGATAAAAATATTTGACACTGGCAAAATCGAATTGTTACACATGCATTTAATATTAATTGGGTATAGTGTAAACTCTTAATTCATCTATAAACTTAAACACGCCTTTATTAATATACAGTCTAACCGTTGTTAAGTTTGTTTGTAAATAAACTTTTTATTGTTTTCATCAATGTGTCTCATTTATTATCTCCTCTCAACTTGACGCAGTGTGATCCTAAACCTGGACTACTCTCCTGCACGCTAAGTAAGGCGTGGCATCACAAGAAAAAAATACAGATCGTGACAATATATGCGCGAAAATGGCTCTTAATAGGCTTCAATAAAGCACTGCTTGTTTTATATCTCGATTGACAGAAAATTTCGATTTGTTTTTGACCAAGAACTTGTGGCGGATGCTGTTTGAAATTCCCTGTATAAATATAATTTTATCTCATCCAAAAGCAGAAATTGATAAAACGTCAGTACCGTAACAGAAATTTTATGTTTATGATGCGGCCATCGCAATATTAACGTTTACTGGCTATGCGAGGCCGGTCGTAATTTTGTTTCTAAGCTGCCAGACAAAGAAATATTTTTAAAAATTCAATTTTAGTCCAAATCCGTAGGCGAGTTTCGACACAATAAAATGGTAAAAATTTCATTCTCCGTTTCGCTATTCCGGTTTTGTGGCGTAATAAGCGTAAACTGATGTCCTTTTTTGCGACTTTCTGAGCCCTTTCTTCGACGTTTGAAAGGAAAGGGTGTGCATTGATTTATTCAAGCTCATGTACCGAAGAGATTCGGAATCGTCCGAAATAAATTTTCAATTTAAAAATGCGATATATCACTTGGCTGAAAAAGCGCGGAATCAAATTATATTAAGCCTTTATTAGGTTGAGTTTTTTAGGATCATCCGGCACCTATACAATTTAGCAGCACGATGTAATTATAAATACCGATGAACATTGCCCCCGAAATTAAAAGTCTTCAGTTGTAGAACAAGTTAATAGATAATCGGATGTTATCTTTTGTACACGAGAAATTTTTTAAACAAAGTTTGTAACAGAATTACTTTCGCATAAAAAAAGGTTCTACTTTTTGACGTCACCGCTATATGAGTTATAACATGAAGGTCACCAAGTCAGCACCTATAAGAATTGTTGAATTTTTGATAAATTGCGGCTCGTTTTACTCTTTGATGTCCTCCTGTATATCTTTCAAATTATAACCAATGTTTAACGCAATCCAAATAGAACAATATTTATGAATAATAATGACTTAACACAAAAGCATTTTATGGCCCCGTTTAATTATGGATAAAACGTGGCATTATCATAAAATATTACATGCCAACTACTGCCGATAGCATTTTCCATTCTTCTGTGTTATTTTAAGCTTAAACACAAAACAACCACTAAGCCGGCTAAGTTAAAAGTTAAACATTAATTAATGATGATTTACGGTCGATCGGGCATTCTGTAATGCAAATAATTTAATAGTAGCGAATTCCGCAAATTCCGCCGTTGCTAATGATGGAAAGGGTACATATTTGTTTGAAAAATATTGGGCGGTTGAAAACTAAACCTAGCAAGCTATAATTTTAATAGATTCCTCTATTGCGGAAAATCTGAAAATCAAATTAAGTAAATAAAAAATTTCTTATATCTAATCTATTTTTTTATTGTAAATCATTTATTTAGTTTTATTTAATTAACTCCGTAGACATACGAAAATATTATACAATTAAATATTTTTAAATTCTATCCTGCCTTAACCATATACGGCGCAGCAACGGACAACAGCACAAGAATTTTATCTATAGGAACTGAATTCGGCAAAAAGAAATGTGTTATCACTATCAGCTTAACGCGTTTGCGACCTCCTGTGCTATAAGCACTAGAGTCAACTATAGGCCAATCACAGAGCAGGGTCTGCTTAGAATGTATAACAACATTCAGAAAGTTGATTGGGGCTTTGTTGCTGGGGCATGGGAGAGTGTTGATGCAGGGTGGGAGAGATTCTTAAATGTTATAACTGATGCTGCTGAGGTGAACTTTCCAACTAAATCAAAGGTATATACTTGCCCAGCATCCCAGGGATAGGACTAACTGGTTCAATGATGTATTGAGGGGTATGAGGGACAGGCTTCAGATGTGGAAAATCATTAACGGGCGGAATCCAATATTAATGCCTAAACATATAGTTAATGATTATAAAAGAACGTATAGGTTGGAATTGTCCAATGCTAAAAAAACCGCATATGACAACATTATCAATAGATCCATAGATAGGCAGTCTGTGGCGTGGAATATAATTAAATTCATAGTAACACTAAAGCAGCCCCTTTACCAATAAACCTAAATGCGGAGACCTTTAACAACTATTCCATTAGCGTAGCTGAGAATATATATAATTGCTGAGCTTCCTGATCCCGTCAAGACTTACGACACCTTCTTAACAGGCAAATTCAATACTGAAATCTTAATTTTTAAAGAAGTTACATACACAATTGATAGTAGTGGATAAGCAATAAATATACCAAACATGGCAAATTTACGACCGCGAAATGTAAACACAGAAATTTCAATTTGGACTTGCGCATTAGAAAATTAGTAGGCGTTAGCTGTTGCACACCGTGAAGATCAATAGGCAGGCCCGGACTCCGAAAGTGATTATTTCACCAAATATTCGGTAGAGAAGTCTTGCCGATTGTGAAATGGGCCCCAGTTAGCATAGTGAAACAAACAATAA
>MU182154.1:463965-515514 GCA_016904865.1 Pissodes strobi
AAACTCTGCTTTTAAAAAATATTCGAATTACACAAATCACATGTTTGCGTTTTTATTCATATTTTTCAATGTCCTCCCGGATGCATCCTTGCGAAGGACTGTGAATTTTTTAATAAATTAACCTGGTTTTAGACTATTGTTAAGAAAAATCACTCGCATGAAACCACAGAGGTATTCATTTGAACCGGCTCCGACACGTTATAATAAAATTTAATGCTTTTGATTAGTTTTGGTTAGCCGCGAAAATTTGGTTTGTTTTGGTTAGTTTTAACTTACTGTAATTTGTGTAACCTATTTTAGCACGTTTTGGTGGTTTTGGTTAGTTTTGTTTGGTCACTCAATCAACTGTCGGTTAGTTTCAGTTAGTTCTAATTTATTTTAGTCGTTTGAACCGCCGGTTCCGATACGTTTAACCAATTTTATTGTTTTTGGTTAGTCGCTAATATTCAGTTAATTTGGTTTATTTTTAACTTACTTTAATATTTTTAATCTGTTCCGATACGTTTTAGCACTTTTTGGTGTTTTTTGTTTCTTTTGGTTAATTTTGGTTAGTCGTTCAATCAACTTTCGGTTAATTTCAATTAGCTTGGTTTAATCATTTGAACGGGTGCCGATGCCGGTACGTTATAGCCAATTTTTACGTTTTTGGTTAATTTTGGTTAGTCGCCAAAATTCGGTTAATTTGGGTTAGTTTTAACTTACTTTAATGTTTTAAACTATTCCGATACACTGTAGCCCTTTTTAGTGATTTTGGCTAGTTTTGGTTAGTCGCTCGATCAATAAACTTTCAGTTAATTTCAGTTAGTTTTGTCACTTGAACCGACTTCGATACGGTACAATCAAATTTAATATTTTCGGTTAGTTTTGGTTAGTCGCCAAAATTCGGTTCATTTAAGTTAATTTTAACTTACTTTAATATTTTTAATTTACCCGATACGGTTTAGCCCTTTTTGGTGCTTTTGGTTAGTTGTTCAATCAACTTTCGGTTAGTTTCAGTTAGTTCCATTTTATTTTAGTAATTTGAACCGGATCCGATACGTTATAACCAATTTTAAAGTATTTGGGTAGTTTTGGTTAGCTGCAAAAATTCGGTTCATTTGAGTTAGTTTTAACTTACTTTAATTTTTTTAATCTGTGCCGATACATTTTAGTTCTTTTTGGTGCTTTTGATTACTTTTGGTTAGTTTGGGTTAGCAGTTCATCACGCATATGACATCATGTGTGGCAAATGTAGCATGCACTTTTTCGCAATTTGATGCCCCATAACAGGAACACAGAAACATTTTCAATGTTAAGAGTACTACGGCAGACGTAGCGGGATGAGAGAAATTCTCAGAAATGCAGCCAATCACTTGATAAATGCACCCGGTTAATTGGCCATGTTAAAGAGGACGCCGAATAAGTCAGCTAGAGTGGAGGACAGCTCGCTCCGCTCGCAAAGCCATCTCCGAAAACTGACGATTTCGCAGTAAATGTGAGAGAAATACTCGTAGCATGAGTAATGAAGTGTTAAGACCTTTAAGAAGCTATAAATTTAGTGTACTGATAAATCAAGTTACAAACTGTCAAATAAATTATTTTAATTGGTATTACCTTTATTTATAATATTTTTGAATTTAGTATTCGTTACTATTTTGTATAACTTTATTAAATAGTTTTATTCATTTGAATCACGTATTAAAAATTACTTTAATCCCTCTTTGAAACATCGTGTATCAAATAATAACCGAGGAAATAATTTTGCATCAGCTAATACTTTTTGAATCTCCCCTCACAGACTGCTCGCAGCTGCAGGTAAAGTAAAAACTAATTTTTTACAGTGCTGCGGCTTTTGCGTTTGATCCAAAAACATCAAACGATTTTTGCTGAGTGAATCTACTCGATATTATTTGTACTCTGCTCAAGGGAAGCAGCCCCTGGCTGGTGGTTTTGTCGATTCTTCTTTAGTGTCTAGTAGTAAACAGCAGGAGCTAAATGAGGCTCAATTTTACACTCGAGATGATGACTAGTCGTACAGAGGACTCATGCAACGAGCGCTCTAACTGGTAGAGAGATGGTGCCAAGGTTAACCGAAACAAGATAAAATTAGTACTTTTTACGGGGAAACGTAGACTAGGAAAAATCTCTTCGACCATCAACTTGTTCGGCTACCCTTTGAACTATAAAGCGTCAACCGGACTCTAAGTTAACCTGTAAGGTACGAGCTTACAGCCGCATTAAGAAAACGAATAATGCTATACGAGCTAGTAAAAAATCTTTTGGAAGCATGTGGGGCCTACAGCCGAGGACCTCCACTGGATTTATACGGCTGTAGTTTGCCTCAGTTATCAGCTATGGAGATAGGGATCCTTTGGACTTATGCAATCGTGTTCCGGGAACCTGAGCCTATAATAGGCTGGTGTGTCCTACAACAATGACTGCTGCTATCCTAAGGAATGCTATGAATGTGCGAACGAAGGATCTTTAAGAATGAGGCAAGCTGGGCTACTCTTGGGTGACACAGTGCCTTGTAAAATAAGAGTCTATCTTGTTCTGAAGAGGGAGGACATAAAGCTTGCTAAAGGGCTCCTCACAGAGCATTGTCGTTTGAACAGACATTTGTACCCGCTGCGTATCGCAGATGATTCGGAATGCTTGCCGACTGTCCACCGTTGGCTAGGATAAGAAAGATGCACTTCCAATGTTAGAAAGATGCACTTTCAATGTTGCGTGACACACCCGGGGACACAGGAAAGATACAACAGAGAAAGCCGAGCTTCGCTAAGGAGGCTGGATTACCGGGCTGAAGTGGCATATGATTTGGCGCACAATAGGCCCAAACTGGTGGCCTACGCGCAAGGGATCTGCTGCCCGCGTTTTAAATTCATTTATTCATACTATACATGGTACCCAAAAAATATATCAAACGCTCCATTTGTCTTCCCAGAATTAATCCATATTTTGTTGCTTTATGAACATCCATAGTTTAAAAAAATCGAGCACCCTGTATAATATATTTACCCGACATGTGCCATGGATGTTAGGGTAATATATGTTTAATTTAGTTTATATTTATTTCATAAGCTTTCAGTTCCCATATATGCAGAATATTTTTAAATATTTTGACTTATTACCCTAACACAAACTAACTCCACAGCCTTAAAAATGTTCATCAATAAAAACCCTAAAACATTTTTATGTTTTCTCTTTCTGGATCTCCTCTTCGTACGGAGCCCTCAAAAATCCACTACAGTATTAAATTTTATCCACTTGTCTACACAGTTAATCCAGTCACTCGTACACGGGCACCGTATCCCTGAGGAATATTTAGTTTCTTCCACTCGGAGATAGAGTTAATATTTCATGGGGCAGAATCATAAAATATTTCATTCTCAGAATAAAGTCTCTTAAACCGTGGGTTAGATAAAAATGCAGTTGTACGTATGTACGTGGCTATTTTTACAGAGCCGGACTTATCAGAAGGGAACGTGACATTCACATCGTTTGTATCAGATTTTTATACGTGTACAAGCGATATTTCAGCTTCAAATACCTAAACGTGTCGTGATATTATTGTAAACTATAACTATATGAAGAGTGTCTTAAATTAATATGATCCTTTGAAATGAAAATGCTGCTGGAGGCCATATTTCGTGGACAATCAGACATAATTGAAAACATAATTTAATGTGTGTGCCGTTCGAATTGCTAGTTTGTGAGTAGGTTAGCTTTTATTAATGATTATTAAGGATTTTAGTGAAAACAGTAGTGTTCGGTTTAAACAATTTAAATCATTTATCACCATAAAGGAGAGGATGGTAATTAACTTTATAATTGACCACTTTATTAACATAGGTAAGTGGGGTTGTATTCATAGGGTGTGAATTAAAACATGTACTTTGGGTATTATGTACTTTAATATTGCAAGATTTTAATTTGCATTAAATATGATCAATATATAAAATGATTTTAACTACTTTCATGCATTCACCCTTTCACACATAAAACTAAATACTGTACATTAAATTAACTATTACTAAATATCTAACAAAACTCCTTGATTATTTAATTTAAAATGAACTCCTGGCTTTACTGATTTTAATTAATCTTTCTTATATTGTAACTAACTGCTTTTTCGTTCACCTAAATACCTTGTTACTTTTCTTCTTTTACAATTCTCTTAGCTTAATTTCACCATAGATATAAGACTTCGAAACTTGATTCGAATCTTGAGTACAGAAATAGATTTGTCTTCTTCTTACTACAACCGCCAATTTACCTTTTTCAAACGGCAATAGGAGAGACGCTATCGCGATTTCTGTCTTGAGAGTTCCTTATCCAAGCTTGGACAAGGAGAACAGAGTACAGCAAATATTTTCTACATATATGTGCAAGCAAAATGAGAAAACAGGGCTACGATTAGGTAGATGTTCTTAATTTTGTTATTTGGTTAAAGCAAAACACTAATACAATTTTCAAAAATAAGGATATATTGTAAAATAAAAAAGACAACACTTAAAATTTAATGGTTGACGTTTTAAAAGTTGTAGCTTTCCCGAACTGATGTTAATATTCTTATGGCAGACTTTGCAATAACCCTCATTATGTGTTTTTCAAGGCGCTGCGCTAACCAGTATTTAAATTATGAATCTGAGTAATATTCTGTTTTAAAATTTTGAGCATATTTTCTTTTTTTGGCCTTACTCTACGTAGGATCTAACAGCTAAATAAGATTCATCAGAACTAATAATTGAAAACATATATTTCGATGTTTAAAATGTTGATTACATATTAATTTACTCATCTCATGGTCATATACAGTCAAAATATTCAAAAACCACAGACAAGACAAGTCACACGACAGCAATCGATGGATAAATATAATATTATATAATGATGGTTCAGGGAAATATACTTCGCAAAAACAAACAACAATCAATGAACCGCAATCGTAGGGCACAACTTAATTGTTTGGTAAACTGTGCGTAGGGTAGCTCGTCGCTTCTGTGACTTCCCGAAATCCGAAATACGTGGTTTGCGAACTGATGTCTGCACAGAAATATCTCTTTGGCTTCCTTGCTTCAGCATGCGCAGAGTACGGGTGCATTCGTTTACAAGCGTCTAGGACTTCACGCATGGCTCTCCGCTTGCTTCGCCCGCTCCGGGGCGCAACCAGAGATAACTAACTCAAATAAAAAAAAAACAAATATAATCTTAAAAAAAGAGAAAAACACGCATTGCCACCGACAGGAATCGAAACCGAGCGGCCTGCATGATAAGCAGAAGCTCTAACCACTACACCCCTAGACCGCATAAAGAGAATCCGCTGCACCGTAAAGACATGACATGGGTAATTCTGATACATTCGGCCACCCATACTCTGCGTATGTGGAAGCCAGGACGCCAAAGTGATATTCCTGTGTATAGACGTGAATGTTGGCGACGTCTGCATAGAGATGAGGAACCGAGTCGTGTTCATAGTTTTATCGATTGATTGATTATGGTTTTTTAACTTTACTTTTATTAGTCGCATAGATCAACTCATATGATTACTCTGTTTTCGATTTTGCGGTAGAATTACTAGTCTCTGCGGTAGAACGGTAGCTACAGTGTGAAACCGGTAGATCTACCGTACTACGCCGCGGACAGGGAAAACAGAGCCCGGAATTGCGCGAACGCGGATGCATTTGAGGGGGTTGAAACATGTTTTTTCTTTATCTGACATATTGTTGTTCACACAACATTGACGGAGACAAAGATATATTATATTGCGAACGATTAATAGCGATTTCCTTGACGGAGTGACAAATTGCTTTCCATCGATTGTTTCATATAATGGAATCTATTCTACCGACAATCCAGGTTCGGACTAAGGAGTAACTGAATTACGGTGCTTTAAATGGACAAATTGCTGTGTATGGCTCATTCATACTATGGACACTGTATAAATAAGTATACGGTAGGTTTACTGGAGACAAATTTCCAATTTTGCCTACAGCGTTTGGCGACGGGGCAAATCCGGATCAATCTGTTTCGTGTCCACTGATGGCCACCGAGGCCCCGCTACGAGGGACAGAGAGTGTGCAAACGCTCTGAGATTGTGTACTTTCGCGCCGCGTTGTCTTATAATAACCGAGGAAAGCGCATCAGCGAATACTTTTTGAATCTCTCCCCACAGACTGCTCGCTGCTGCAGTTTGATTCAAAAACATCAAACAATTTTTGCTGAGTGTGTCTACTCGATATTATTATTTGTACTCTGCTATGGACATACACCAAACTAGACGGTGAGAAACGATAAGTTAACACATCTTGAGGTGCTTCCTCAACAACTAGTAAAAGTTCTGTACAATCTAATTGGTCCATTGTCATTGTTACAATCTTTTAGGGCATATACACTTGAACACGATATTACAAACATCGAAACGGCATGAGCATATTTGTGAACGTGGCAGATTTTGTTTATGACATCACAAAGGAAAGTATATCTGAATTGGAATTTGTGTGAAATTTTCCCATTTAAGCGCTCTTTATTATCTCATTTCAGTTTTATCTGTCGTATTCGTGGAAAATCAGGCAAAAATTGTTTTCAATGTATTCATATTTAAATATCTATGAAAGGCACGATCATTTAACTAAATCAGCCCATGCAATTATTTAGTTAATTACATCACAAAATTGTAATTGAATTGTAATATATGTCTAATTAGTTTTCCATTTAAGAGCTTATTGTTATCTCGTTTCAGTCTTACTTGTCAGCCTCGTGAAAAATTACACTATTTTTTTTTAGATCTTCATATTTAAAAATTCACGAGAAGCACGATTATGTAACTAAACGAACCGAAGCAATTATTGTATAAACATATCATATTTTGTTTATTTCATCACAAAATTGTGACTTATGTGTAATCAGTTTCCCATTAAAATTTCATTACAAAACTTTTAGATGTTAATATTTAAAAATTCAGGAGGAGCACGATCATTTATTGTATAACAGTAACATAACGGGTGTCAACGAAATCGTTTAACAACGCACCATTCAAATGCTTTTTTAATAACCATAAACCATATCTTCAGCCAAAAGGCCGAAGATATGGTTTATGAAAACTCAGATTTTCCACTAAAAAAACGAATGAATACCACTTCCGCCTACGTTGGGGTTTGCAACCTTCGGCAACATGCACTAAAACAGAGTTTTATCCACAATACCGAAACAGAATATTTGCACTCGACGCGCGTTTCGCTAACCATGTTAGCATCATCAGGAGACGATTAAAACTGTTTTAATCATCTCCTGATGATGCTAACATGGTTAGCGAAACGCGCGTCGAGTGCAAATATTCTGTTTCCGTATTGTGGATAAAACTCTGTTTTAATACCACTTCCGGTTTGACCGGAAGTGAGCATGAGGCAAGAATTTCAAATACAACCCTGCAAATATTTTTACCTACTTGAATAGGGCTTAAAATTCCCTCCAACTTAAGGATCATTTAGCTAAACCAGCCGATGCAATTATTGTATAACAGTAACATACCGGGTGTCAACGAAATCGTTTACCAACGCATGAATGGTGCGTTGCTTTTTTAAGGAGAAATTTTAAATTTTGGTTGAAGATATGGGTTATGAAAACTCAGACTTTCCACTAAAAAACAAATGAATATCACTTCCGGTTTGACCGGAAGTGAGCATGAGGCAAGAATTTCAAACACAACCCTGTAAATATTTTTACATATTTGAATATACTTTAAAATTCCCTTTTCAGCGATGTATCACAAGTTGTATATTTTTTTCAAAATGGCGGCGTAGAGGGCATTTATTCCAAATTCAATATGGCGGCATTTTGACATCACCAATAGATTTTTTGTCAAAATTTCCCTTAATATCGGAGGCAAGATAGGTTTTCTTGCAGATTTTTCTCACTGTTGGAAATTCTAGATAATTGTTGTTCGACGCCATATTGAATTTTGCCCCCTACAACGCCATCTTTTAAAAGAATGGACACTAGTGATACATCGTTCAAAAGGGAATTTCGAGCTATATCCAAATGTACCAAATGAAACACTTTGTATTCCATGCAAAATTTAATCCAAAAGGACTTCTTATAAAAGCATAACAGAGCGCTTTCGGCCTAAGCCATCATCAGTGTTACCTGAAAAGTAAGAATGAAATGAAACATTAAGAAATGACAATGTTATATCAAGATTCAGAGAGTGTTTAAAGCTTAAAAGGCATAAAATAGGTGTGAGATTTAAAATGGTGTTTTTTTTGTAATTTTTTTGGGTGATTTTTTAGAGACAAAGGAAAATGGTAGAGGTTCTTACACTTACTTGTCATTGGACCTGAAGAACATATCGACGAAGAGTAAACAAACAACACCAACAAACAATGGTCACATCACAATCAAAAAGTCAAAAGTCACATTTTAAAAGGCAACATAATCTTTAAAAAGCACAATGCCCAACCACGCGTTACGTGGAACGACAAAATGTGTCGTTGAAGTTGACAGTCATGTCAAGCAAACTCTGAAGCCACAGGAAGTGGACCGCAAAACAATTTTTGGCGGTAAATTTAAATCTTAAAAATAAATGTTAAACTAATACAGACAGTTATTCAGAATACAAATGAAACAAGTAACATTAGAAAGGAAGTCTGGAGAACAGACTGGCTGACACTAAGCTAGTTGAGGCCAAAAGATAAGATCAATGTTAAATAAAAATGTTATATAAAAAATGTGTTATATAAATAATTTCTAGAGCATAAATGATGCCTCAAGAAAGTCATTGTATTAAAGAAAGATGATGCTTACTTGACTGAGTAGAAGAATATTAGGAAGGAAAACTAAAGTCAAAATTTTTTTTGTTTTATTTATATAATTATAAAAAACAACCGTATTAAAGGCAGACAACAGCTCGACCCAATCTACGAGACTGGCCTCCCCCCTTGTTTGGGTGCTATAATTTTTATTTGAAATAAAAAATTTTTTAGGGTATTTATAATCAGTGCAGTAGATATGGGCAAGACTGACCCCACCCAAAATGAGCTGTGAAGAGATAAAATAAATAAAGTACTCTGAGTGGATAGCTATTACAGAAAATAAAGAAAGAACAAACTCAGCAAGTAAGAAGTATGCAAGTAAAAACAAAGGAACCTTAGTTAAGAAGTCTCCTGTGCAGAGGAATGTATGATCTATTTAGATTAACCTGAGTATTTAGGCAGTGGTTGTTCTGAGACAACTCGCTGTTGATCTCGATATCCTCCAAAAAGTCCAGTCTGTTGAAATTCTTTGAAGAAATACTATGCAAGATTTTTGAGTTGGAATGAGGGCTAAAACTATGGTTGTAATTACGTAAATGTTCTCCAAAAGACGAGTTATTCCTGTTTAAATGTTCGTTGATGCGGACTCTTAATGGCCTGCAAGTTCTGCCAATGTAGGTGCTCTCACACGAATTGCATGACAATTTATAGATTCCACTTTTCGAGAGGGTATCAATCTTATCTTTCGTGTTATTTAGAAAAGTTTGTAATTGATTCTTATTTTTAAAAGAGACAAAATAATTATTGACAAATTGGCGGATTGTATTAGAAACCTTTTCATTAGTTTGAACTTTAAAAAAAGGAATAGAGAAGTATTTTTTAGATGTATTGTCCAACAAGCCGTGAGAGAGTTCCCTTCGCAATTTATTGAGTTTGGTTTTAGTTATAAAATTGTCAACAAGACTGGGGTCAAATTGGTTATTGAAGGCAATCTTATTAGACTCGAGTTCAATCGTAAAGTTGATGTTTGGATGAATTACATTTAGCTTATCCAAAAGGGCATTGGCTCCTTGGACTTCACAGTTCAGAAAACAAAGACAGTCATCCACATAGCGGAACCAATGAAGGATTTCACTATTGTTAGGAGTAACTATGTGTACATTCTCCAAGTTGTTCATAAAGACATCTGCCAGAGAAGGTGAAAGACAGCTGCCCATTGCTAAGCCATCAGGTTGTTTATAATATTTATCATTAAATTGAAAAAAATCTTGAGACAAACAGAGGTTGAGGAGAGATAATATATTAATTTTTTGTTCATCGTTAACGTTACATGAAGTCAGAAGGTCACCAACAAGTTGTACTGCCTCTGTTTTTGGCACCGTAGTGAAAAGGTTGGACACATCAAACGAGACCATAATATAATTTTGTGGAAGTGTTAAATTTTTTAGTTTATTAATTAAAGAAATTGAATTACTTACCGAGTATGTAGGAGTGAACTTGGTGATATCCTTAATTAAGTTGTATGTGAACTGTGCTAGGAAGTAAACAGGAGTGTTGGTGAAACTTGCCACAGGTCTGATAGGTGTGTCTATTTTATGAATCTTTGGTAGACCATATAACCTCGGTATTGTAGGATTGCTAGAAATTAGATTTTGTCTAGCATTATTCTGTTCCAAAAGCACCCCAAAGTGCTTAATGAATCTGGTGACTTTCCTTATAAAACTGTTAAAAGGGTTGTTAGGTAAAAGAGAAAACTATTGTCGACTAAAAATGTCTCAACTTTAGAGATGTAGTCTGTCTTTTTGAGAACAACCAAACAGTTGCCCTTATCTGCCTTAGAAATAATAAGATTTTCATTTTTAATTTTTGACCTGAGCCTCTTTAAAGTTTTGAAGTAAACATTTGAAGTCCGAGTATTAAATTGTCGAATGTTTCTTTTGGTATTGTAAAGAATATTATGAAAATCATTTCGGATTCTCTTTTTGATGCTGGAATCATTTGAAATTTGTTCGACCAAGTCATCGAGCTCAACAGCGAACTGCAAAACATCGCCCTCAGAAAGCGAGGGTTTCAAACAATGTTTAAGACCTAAATTCAAAAGCTCAAGCTCATCAGAGTCAAAAACTGTATCAGTCAAATTCTTAACTCTCTCATGAAATTTAAAATTTGAGAATGTCCCAGAGGTAGAGTTGAATCTCTTCACTTATATCCAAATGTGTTAAAATATGCACAATTTTCACGTTTGAAAGAAAAACTAAAAATGCTTCGATTTTATAACAATTATCTAGAATTTCCAAAAGTGAGAAAAATCTGCATGAAAACCTACCTTGTCTACTATATCAACGGACAGTGTAACAAAAAACCCAATAGTGACCTCAAAATGCCGCCATATTGAATTTGGGATAAATGCCCTCTACACAGCCATTTTGAAAAAAAAATGACAACTTGTAATACATGGTTATAAAAGTAATTTAAAGCTCTATTCATATATGTCAAAATATATGCAGGGATGTATTTGAAATTCTTCAAATACCACATCAGACCTTGGAATATCTGAGTTTTCATAAACCATACCTTCATCCAAAATTTCAAATTTCTCCTTAAAAAAACATTTGAATGGTGCATTGTTAAACGATTTCGTTGATACCCGGTGTTTTGTTTTCCCATTAAGCATTCTTTACAAAATTTTTAAATGCGCATATTTAAAAACTCACTAGAGGAACGATCATTTAACTAAATAAACCAATACAGTTAGTTATTATATGAACGAAACATATTTTGTTTTTTACACCACAAAATTGTAATTAAATTGTAATTTATGTGTCAACAGTTTTCCATTTAAGAGGTCATTATTACCTCGTTTGAGTCATACTAGTAGAACTCGTGGAAAAATCACACTAAAAATTTTTTTAGATGTTCATATTTAAAAATTCACGAGAAGCAAGATCGTTTAACTAAACCAGCCGATGCAATTATTGTATAAACGTAATAAATTTTAATTTATGTGTAATCAGTTTCCCATTAAGATTTCATTACAAAAATTGAGATTTTACGTCCATGGGTTGTTTTGCGCTAACAACGATATTTGAATTTTATACAGAGCTAAGAAAAAAGAGTTAAAAAGTTGAAATTTTAAGCTGCTGCATTTACACCAGTACTTTGCTCTAGTTTAAACTTTGCTGTATCTCTTACCGTTTACGAGATCCCAATAGTGAGAAGCGAATTTGTTTCACCCTGTATAGATCAGAATATTTTTATTTATTTTTTATTACGCATGCATCATAATCAACGATTATCGCACGCTGCAGCGTGCTTAAAATAATGTTTATGATGCACCTACTTTTTTAAAGGTTGCTATAGAAACATTTGATCATGCCAAATGTGACAGATTAATATATTCGTCAATATATCCCTTAAGTTTAATATTTAAAACATTATGGAGATTATGATGCATTCGTAATAAAACATAGCGTATGATATACGTGTATAAGAGGCCTTTAAAGCCCTTGCGACTTACAAAACACTCCGCTGCGCGTCGTGTTTTGAAATAAGTCGCGCGTGCTTTAAAGGCCCTCTTATACACTTATATCATAATATACTATTAATACTTGAAAAACAGACAAAAACTATCAATCTACACTTTGCAATATATTTATCGGATGAAGATGAATGCACACATAATAGGCGCGATTGCAAGTTAAAGTCAGTAACTCGAGAATTTTTTCCAGCTTTTTAATTGAAGCCTTGTCATTTTTCTCCAAGAGTGAAAAACTATTTCAATGTTATTTTAAAATTGCTGTAGTTTGTACACGAATTCATGCTCTATAACATTCAAATCAGGAGTTCTAGGAAGCCATCCCGTTAGCTCAATGTGATTTTTTCTCAAAATTCTCACTATATGTGGATGAGCCTTTAAGTTTTACTTTGAAAATCTGAACAATTGGTCACCAACAATAAAATTTCAAAGTGGATGCCTAGCAACGAAATGTCACGGTTACTAGACCCTAGAAGACATAAGCTTTCAAAGCCGAAGAAATTAGTTTTTCTACGATCGTGCGAGAAAGTTCACTTTCCTGCACGTTTTTGAGTATGAAAAATGATACTTGCCCACACTTATGCTTTTACTCATGAAAAATCCCCAATTCAATCGTACCAATACGATTTCTCACGAAATAAACGCATAGCCAACATGTGTTATTCGAGGCTCAACAGCATTTTCAAACATATTTTACCTCTGACTTTCAATAAAACATCAAAAACGATGATTTAAGAAGACGGATTTTCTGAGAATACAATAGACAGGGTAAAGCCAATTGGCTTATCACTATTGGGATCTCGGAAACGGTAAGAGATACAGCAAAGTTTAAATTAGGGCAAAGTTGGGCAATTTAGTACCCAGTATTTTGACATTTTGAAGTTTGATATATTTCAAGTACTTCCGGAGATATCCGAAAAAACCAAAATTTTCTATTTTTGTTTTAAATTTTTTGTGACGTTATTCTTGGAAATATCAAAAAAATAATGACACTTTCTGGAGGCACCTTTTAACGATCTATGTTAAGATATCAGTTTTTTAACTCAACGTTTCGATTTCTCGGAACCATCATCGTGTCAATTTTTTTAAATACGGACCTAAAATGTTTATAATTTTTTATGCATATTTAGAGAACCGAACACCCCAAACAATTTACAATAATAACAGGTGCAGATTAAGTTGATATCTCAAATTCTAAAAAACCTCCGGTAATTTTGTTAATAATGCCTACAAACTAAAAATATATGGTGATGGATTTTATCAAATTACCCCCAAATATGCAACAAAAAGTGATAAAAATTGCAGGTCTGTATATAAAAAAAAATACTTGATGAGGTTTCTGAGAAAGCAAAATGATGATTTAAAAAACTGACATCTTAAGATAGACCGTTAAAAAGTGCCTCTAGGAAGTGTTAATATTTTTTGGATATTTCCAAAAATCATGCCAGAAACAATTTAAAAACAAAAATAAAAATTTTAGGTTTTTTTCATATATCTCCGAAAGAAGTCAAGATATCTCAAGCTTCAAAATCTGAAAATACTGGACCCTTAATTGCGCAACTTTGCTCTAATTTAAACTTTTCTGTATATCTTACCGTTTACAAGGTCCCAATAGTGAGAAGCGAATTTGTTTCACCCTGTATAGATCAGAATATTTTTATTTATTTTAATACTTGAAAAACAGACAAAAACTATCAATCTACACTTTGCAATACATTTATCGGATGAAGATGAATGCGCACCTAGACAGAATTATAACTATCCGTTTGTGACAGTGATTAAGTCTTGAAAATAGGCCAGGCAAAGCGGTCTCAACGGGCATTACCCTACCTAATTATTCATATAACAAGTCACTATGTAACATGGTAGATAGTTGAGAAGTTTCCAAGAGAACACGTTGTCGGTTTTGAATATAGAATAGTCAGTCGCCCGTTCTGGATTAATTAACTCGCAGTCTGTATTAGGATGTCAGTTAAGTCGTGTAATAATATTTCCACGAACTGGCAATACCTGAGCAAAAATTATGAATGTGTGATGATCGTGAAACCAAAAATGTTTACCCTGCAACTGCAGTAAATTATTTGGTTACACGATAAAAACATGTCATATATCAATGGAGATTTGAAATGTTGCTTATTTGTATTTTAACATGCCCACCACCTCAACATAGACCTACAACAGTAGGTATTTTGTGACGTCATAGACAAAATTTGCTAAATTCACATGTCAATTAGGTCGAACAGTTTTAGTTAATGATCGTGTTTCTCGTAAACTTTCGGTTATGCCTAGTTGTTTTAGTAATAACATTGTTTATACAGTAATGACAATGTAAATATACTGGTCCCTAACTTTGTATAGTTACTTTTTTTTATTAAAATCTCTGATAAAGTAATAATCATGTAAATCAGTCAATAATCAATAAGTCAGCAGAAACTAAGTAAATACGAATGACATTTCAATCGGTGAATATTTTCTGATAAACAAAATTGGTCACGTTCGCCTGTCAAATGCGTCGGCCGGTCGCCGGTTCGTTAAATGATCGTGCTTCTCGCGAATTTTGAATTCACGAAATATGCTGATGTCTAGTTATTTTCATATGGGTCCAATAAATAGGATCTGAAACGATATTCTCTTGAAAACGAGCTAATTTTCCATGTTTTGTTGGGTTTGTAGAGATTTCAACACATTGTTTAACGGAAATAGGAATATAATAATGTCGTCTCGACGTGCATCGCATAAGGTAGGTACATAACATAAAAGAGGAGCTTCGCTACAATGTCGCGTCAACATCGTAAAATAATGCTTCACAGCAAATATGATGCATTATTTATTTATAGGTTGAAGGGAAACAGTGTTATTACGCAACTGCTTGTAGCTGCACATCATCGTTAAATTTTTGAAATGTGCCACAGAAATTAATGGTCCTCATGCCACTAAGTCTTGCATATAAGTATAAAGTGATACATGATGGTAATTTTTACGTTG
Organism: Pissodes strobi; assembly: GCA_016904865.1. Lineage (NCBI taxonomy): Eukaryota > Metazoa > Arthropoda > Insecta > Coleoptera > Curculionidae > Pissodes > Pissodes strobi. The sequence continues at coordinate 479,218 of MU182154.1, forward strand.
CAACCAATATTGTGACCAGAATCAAACTAGAACATCTAATCCTTGAACCCATTGACTTACGGCGAAGTATGAGTTGTTTAATGATTTGACTGCAATATAGACTTAGAAGGAAAGTCATATTCCTTGCCTGAGTGCTCCTGGTGTTTCATGTTTAATTATTATTCATAAAAAATTAAATTCATTATTTTGAGCGGATAAAGCATCTGCTTGTAATATGATGCAACAAAGGTGTTGTTTCAGCACTCTTGTTGTTTCACATTACTGCTTTAAGGTAAGGGCATACCAGCACTTTTCTAAATAATTTTCAAAAATAAAAAAGTTGAAGCACTCATCAAGATTCCAGCCCCAGCTTGTAGAGTAGGTAGTTTGGGTTTGTCAATTTGACAGGCCTGGGTTCGAATCTTGATGAGTGTTTTTTTTCTGTTTTTAATCAGTTAAAAAATAGTTGAAATTCACTGTTTTAAGGCAGCCTTTAAATTGTTTTTGTTACGATGCCAGAAGATCGTTGAAGCGAACAACAAGGGCTTCCTTTTTTATTATTAATGTACCAGGTGAGAATCCGCTATTTTAATGGAATAAAGCTGCATATAATATAATCAAGCAAGCATTGAGCAAGAGCGCATTGAAAAACGGGTGACTTCATGTTCAATAAATACGCTAGTAATTTATTTTTCGTTTTGAGAGCCCCGGGATCGAATTTTCATGAATTCCTGAACTTTCTTAATAGCTTGTAAAGGACATATGGAATCCACTATTTTAAGCCTGTTTTAAATTGTTTATTGCAACAAGTGCGTTGAAGCGAAAGAAGAGGGCTTTAAAAAATGCAAGTGTTATACTTGTTTTTATTACTTATAAATTCGAGTAGAATTAATTGTTTTGTTGGGGTAGAGCTACTTACAGTACAACTGGGTGTATAACTTACGGTACATCAAATATATATCGAGATTTTATTTTTCTATTTAATTTTTTAAATCGTCTATAAACATGTTGGAATCCACTCGCGATTAGTTAATTGCTTAACCACCGGTGCATATGTCTAGTTCACTCAGCGGTATTAATATTTATAGGTGTGGGTCGTAGATAGTTGGGCGAAGGTGCCACTAAATTGTCTATTATGATTATACACTGTGTTCAAAAAGTCCCAGACCCCCTCGATAACTCTAAAAGGCCGCCTCTGATCAGAAAATATTTCAGATGAAAGTTGTAGATCTTTGTTAGATCTGCCTTAAAAAAAATAAGCTAAGTATACGGGGTGCTTCACAAACGCGGAATAAACCAATGTTGTGTTTCTTTAAATGAAATAGTATTGTTTTCAATTTACTTTCTCAATCTACGCAAAATTTTAGTCTCAGTTCCTGTTTCATGTCCTATACCTAAATCCAACAGTTCAAGAGATATGACGTCATTTTTATTAAGATTTTTAAATTTTGCGGTCAGATTACCTATTATTTTATGTATTATAAGTTTAAGACAGTGCCAACATTTTCACGACAGTTATTTTTAACATTGTCAAATGATTTCATTCTATTATTTCAATTTAATACTTATTTTAAATTATGTCCCTTACTGAAAGAGAACGTATTACCCTTTTGATGATCAGAGGATTCGGAGTTCGGAGTTTAATGACACGCTTCCCGATCGCGCTTCTATTTCAAATTCTACCTTGAGCAGGACCATTCAGAGGTTTGCATAATTTACAATCAACATGGTTTCAGCAAGAAGCTCCTGCACATTTCGGTATAAACGTAAGGAGATTTCTAAATGCTACTTTTCCTTATAGGTGGGTTTATTCCGCGTTTGTGAAGCACCTCGTATACTTAGCATATTTTTTTAAAGTAGATCTAGCAAAGTTCTACAACTTTCATCTGAAATATTTTTTGATCAGAGGCGGCCTTTTAGAAAAATCGAGAGGGTCCAGGACTTTTTGAACACAGTGTATAAGCATTGAAATTCGGGTATCCAAATTTAGAAAAGTATCCTATATAAAAATAATCGAGAAACCTTAGAAGAAATTGACAAATTCGACTTACATTGACTTTAGCATAATAAAATAAACATCAAAGGTCCCAATTAAGCTATTTATTTTAAAATAAGGATAAGGATTCTCTAAAATAATTATCCAAATTATAAGATTATTAAGTCTTAATCTTAAATTCTAAGTCATCAATACTGCCTAGTTTCTATTTTTGAAATATTTCCAATCAAAATCTAAATTTTAAAATTCTAACTAAATACAGTTAATCACAGAACACCTCAAATAAAGATCTCTGCTAAATAAAAATACATATTAGAAATTAATCCCATGACAGCATCTAACCAGCCTTATTCGCCAATTGCGCTTTCAGCTGGTCCATATGCCTCACTCACTCAGCTGTTTATGGTTTTATTCTTTTTAAAGGCGTGGGTGAAAGTTTATGGTAGTTAGAGCAAGCGCCACAAAATATTTACTGTACAAAATTTATTAAAAATTATATCTTTTTGAAAATCGGATAATATAATTTAGAAAAAATACCTTGTGAAAAAGCGTAGATAAATTAGAATGAGATTGAATTATAGCCTAAATACAGTTTCCAAAATAAACATTAAGACTACAAACTAGCGGTTTATTTAAAAAATTACTACTTGGGTAGAACAATCAACTTTCTTAAATTTTAGAAGATTTTCTGAATACTGATGGTTAATATTATGCTAAAAGTTTATGGAATATCACTTAAGCTGACCTATCTATATATGCCACACAGTGATGTGAACTGGTAAATTACCGATAAATTACCTTGGTAATTTACGGTAATTTACCGTAAATAACCAGAAATTTATTACCGTAATTTACTGGTAATTAACATAGAAAATTGCCGGTTGTTGTGCTAAATAATTAACTTTATTTACCGTAATTTACCGTTTTTTACTGTATTTTGTTGTAATTTACCATATTTCCGTAAGCGACCTTTGTCAGCAATATGAGCAGTATGCGTTCGGGGATTTACTGCCGGCTGCCGGTTATTAGCCGGATCGGGATTTACTGTCGACTATCGCGAATAATGTGAATTTACATCGTTTAAAATATGTATTTCTCCGGTCTTAAGAATTATAGCATAGTATACCTCCTAATATCGCTATATTAGGCGTTATTGGTTTTCATTCCAATCTTTATCGGAGTCTGAATATGAATCCGATTGTTCTGAAATAGATGGTGAAATTGAAATAGATGAAATAGTTGATCTAGAGATCTCATTTAGTCCAACTCATTGTGAAATGCAAATATAAAAAAAAATCTTATACTTAATATTTAGGTACGGGATCCCCCGTTTCCACAAACTAAAATTTTAACGTACTTACTTAAAAGGGCACTTAACCTAAATATTAACAAGTATGAATTTAAGGATTTCTTAGATTGTACCTACGCTACAACAATCAAAATTTAGTTGATGGATACGGAGGTTTGTCATTCATTTTGGTCTGTGTTGTTTTCGTTTTAAAATTAAATAATACCTAAGGAAAAAGCAATGCTTTATTCACAAACAAATGAAGCAACTCTTTGTCCTACACCGATACTTACACACACCGTAATTTAATTCCTAAGTGATAATTACGTGACTATGACAAGTTATTTTTTATACATGTACAAGTACATGTTTCTTTGAAAAAATAGCAACTTTTATTTGTAAACTAGTGCACGCTGGGTGCAGTGGGTGCGTCTCTGTTTTTTTTTCAAATGGACGTTTCCAAAGGACAGTAATATACACAATTTACATTAATTTACGAATGGAAATCGTTATTAGTTTACTTGCAGTTTACGGTAAATTACAGTAATTTATTGTTATTTGCCAAAAATATATTACGGTTATTTACCATAGTAATTTACGACACAAATTTATTACCACGGTAATTAATTTTGGTAATTAACACTCGTAAATTACCACCGTAAATAACCAAAAATATAAATTACGGTAATTTTACATCACTGATGCCACAAGAGGTAAGTAATTAATATTCAAATTTACAATTATATTAATTGCTATGTTAATTAAGTTTCATCTTGACACTTTAACACTAGAAATTACTACAATCAAGTATCAATTAAACGAGGTAGTACTCACTGCGATTAAACTTCAAATTAAAAAGTAGCACTAGTCATCGTACTTTAGCAAGTCTCTGATCAATAACTTAACATTACTAACTGCTATATAAAAATTTTAATCAATTACCTCGATGTTAATTAAAGAGAGAAGTTATATTTAAAAGAATATATTAATATACCCAGTTAAATATGCAACAATCTATATGTTAAAATTAGGGTATAAATATCCACTAAACTCCGCTGACCATATTCCCTTGGCAGCTGGAATATACAAGACTTCTAAAATGTCTTCAAAACGCTAAACTAAAATTAGTTTACTGAATAAAATATATAGAAATAAATATAGCGGCATCAAGTAAGAAGAATTGAGCTCAATTGACCGATATCAAGGCGAAACTTTAAATAATAAGGTTTAAATAAGTTAAATTAAATTCCTGTCATGGATTTTATAGATAGATATAATTAACTTAATATAAATGGCATAACCGCCCTAATTGTACCATATAAATTTAGATAATACCAAGAGAGGAAACGATAAAAGAATTACAGTATAATAGTCTCTTATTAAAACCACTAAATAAGTTCAGCAAACTAAAACTCAGTATCTCTGGAAGTAACATTTCCAGTAGGTGCTTCTCGGTAGATTATTTCACTTGAAAAATTAAAGGTACTAGCACGATAAATAAGAACAAACCTCAACATATTTGGCGTGCTGATTTATTATTAATTGAAATTGATCCTACCAGACTTGACGATGTGTTTTGTCCTCGGTAATTGGAAGACCTAGGCAAAGATACCAGTCGGGATAACCAGGCTACATTAAACTCTCTGTCTGATACACGCTGGAGAAGACGGCTGGGTTCCTACTTAGATAAGGAAGGCCCAAGCCAATGGGCAGTGGTCCCTCGGAAAAACCCTGGTAAAAAATTGTATTTTTATAGCCCTGTTACTTAGAAGCACATGCGTCGAACCTACCTTTTATAATAAAAGGATTATCACACCGCTCTGCACACGACGGGAATGATACGGTGCATTAGCAAGGACAATTACGGCGTTCTGTTCTAAACGAGGTAAAATGTGGGATACGAAACACCACAGGCCACCATCAATAAATCCATTTTCATTGTCAATATGGCAGAGATGAGATGAGATTGAAACTGCATAAGTTTTTTCAAAATATCTGAAGTTCCAAAATCTCTAAAACCGTGCGGCAGGGGTCGCTCAATTATAAATTAAATTATCTACAGCTTTCCCAATTTAACCATTCTTCTATCTCTTACACATATACATGTAGGCTCAATTTGGAATGCATATTATACGCCTTTTTTTCTAATGTGGGAAACAAATAAAAAAAATAGAACCGTGCAACATGCTTACCTGTTGGATTTTTAATCCGGTAGAGAGCCCGTCTAAAAAGGCCTTTCTTGATGATGTAAAAGTTTCATCAACTCATACCTTAGATGTAGTGTATCCTGCATTAACCCACGTTTCGTCGAGATAGTAATTTTTTCTCTTTTATCCTCTAAATGATCTTATCTTAACCAGATATTCCCTTCTCCAAAACACATTTTCTTCTCTATCCATTAATAAACTATTTCGGCCTCGTTTTTTCCATGTCAAATTTAAATCCTTTAACAATTTATGAAAAGCCGATCGTTTAAAATTTGGTGACGTGGCATTTTCATTTACTTTATTTAATACTTTATTAATTGTGGGAATTTTATTTCTAAAAAAATCGTGCACTTTTGTCCTAATCGCTTGTTTATCAGCCTCTTCCAAAGAATTTACAATGCTGTTCCTATTTTTACTCGTACTTGGGTCACAGTAAGTGTGATTCCATTTGTGCTCTCTTATCACGTTATAGACAGAAGCAGGGCATACTCCAACTTTAGTTGAGACCTTTAAAACAACCTCGAGTACAGTCAATTCCTGGTTTTCCTCCATCTCAACTTTATACACATTTAAAATCACCTCTTTCATCTCCACATTCAAATGTCTTTTACGCAGTTTTTTAATCAGACTAAGTAAATGCCAAACTTCATCTGCAGGCTCTGTACTAGACATTTTTAAAAACCAACAAAAAACGGTAAAAATGATTACTTGAACGATGACAAAATACACGAAATTAAAATAAATTAATGCTAAAATGCTACGATGCACCGAGCGACTGACAACTGAAGGAGCCTCTGGTTCCTGGGTAAATTCCAGGATGCACGATTACCCGATTCACGCCTCTCGCGTTAGCCAATAAGAATCGTTCTATCCACCTGCCAGTCGGTGAATACCTGGCGATCACGCACCGTTCTTTGTTTTGATTTACTCTATTGTGTCTGTGGATAGCAGTGTGTAGCATTTATGGAAGTATATGTAATACAAAAAGTAAATCAGGTAACCATTCCTGAACCGACTTAACATCATATACAGTAATGAAAGAAGTCGGTATAATTAATCAAATAACGTTAAGCATCGGTAATAGGTACGATCAAAGATAATTAAACATTAAAAATCAGTTAACGAACTTACGACAAGAAGAAGATAAGTTATTATATGGCATACATTAAGGGCGTAGCATATCAGATAATTACAGTGATATTAGCAAGATATTTGCTAATCAAGATAATATCAGATGCGGTAGTGAAGAAAGTCGCCCTACAATAAGAGCGTAGCACTTAGGTAAATGAACGGAAAACACAAAAAGTAAATCACATAATTACAGTGATATTAGCAAGACATTTGCTAACTAAGATAATCTCAAATACGGTAGCAAAAAGTCTGTTTTAGTTAATCAAATACCGATAAGGATACAATAAAAGATAATAACCGATTAAAAGTCATTTAACGGTAAGTTCGATAAAAATAAGATAAGTAATTATAGGGCCTACTTGCATGTCCTTTTTATATGGCCATACGGAATTGGAAGTCACTGGCAGTGGTTGGTGGTTATTTTTTAACTCATAGGGCTGATAGGGCTACTTGCTTGGCCTCAATTAGAACTTTACCGCTTCTATTGAAGCTGCACGTCATGCCTTGCGGTCAGCATCGCTTTGACACAAAGGTTTCAAACGGGCAGGAATGAAACTGGAGAAGCTCTCTAGGGTAGTGGAAGACCGGGCGGAGGATTAAGGTTCAGACCCTAGGAAGGACCCTAATTTAAAAACACCACCTCTTAAAGGGGTAATGTCACTTTACATAACATACATCTATTTTATGGAACGATATTGCTGATAATACGACCAAATATTGATGGCTGGGTGCTTGCCAATTTATCTCATGATATATTAACACGAAAATTGGACCTAATGGTCAAAAATTATAACGAATATTTCCCTCATGTATAAAAAATCCCATTAGAGGAGTGCAATTCTCGGAAAATTACAGCGATAATTGCACTGTAGAAACCGAAAGAGCACGGCGATAATTGCATCGTACGTATTTATGGTAATTCCATTGTAAACTTACGATGACAGCGACAATTTATAAATAACGTCAAAGTCAAGTGAATATATTATTATTTAAAAGTGTCTCGTTTCGGATTAAAAAAATCGTATTTTTGCGTCTCTTTGCTTTGTTTACAGTTACATGTACGTTTTTGTATTAAAAAGGAATAAAAATGTATTTTTTTAAACCATGTCCCTATTCGGGAAATATTCCCCCGAATTACACTCGTGCATCAAAATAACCAGATAATTTTGCATTCGAGCGTGTTGTCTTAGAAAAACTGCATTCGGTCATTTTCATATTTTGGAAAAAGAGCCCTCCACCTTCGGTGTCGAGCTCTTTCTCCAAAATATGTAAATAAACTCATGCAGTTTTTAGACAACACGCTGTCATGCAAAATTATCGGTAATTTTGATGCACTTGTGCAATTACTTCCGATAATATCTTAGCTTCGAGATTTGTCTTTTTCCCTACCTACCCGCTCGTCGCTTGTAATAGAAGACCACGTAAATTATCACAAATCCTCGACATCCATTAAGGGAACGTTAGAAAATTAGGTAAGATCACGAGCATTTCGGAACTGTATTCGTCAATATCGGTTGGGTGCGTTCCAATGTCCAAAGTATGAAATTCTAAATAGGTATGTTAGGTTCAATTGTAAGGTAAAGGTAATATCAACCATGTAAATCTACCAATGAAAGGGAAGACTGTATTTCTGGGTTTGGTGGCATTTACAACGCTACACAGTTCTAAAGCTTCTTTAAAGCTGGTTATAATAAGATGTAGGTATTGAAAAATAGGTAAGGAACTTAATGTTTATTAAATATGTTGAGATTTGATTTTCTGATTTGTGTGATCTGAACTCGAATTTTAACGAGTGTTTTTTTGTTATAAAAAAAGTTGGAATGTACTGTTTTAAGTCTGCTTTAAAACTGTTTATAATACCATGTATTAAATATGGCGCAGCGAAAAGAGAGGACTTTAAAAATGGCATTGAAAAAATGATACAGTTAATGTGCCCTAGGTGCAAATATTGATGGGTGATTTTACTTTACGATTTGTTTTTAATTATTTAGGAGAAATATTATAATCCACTAGAGGAACAAGTTGCTATAATATGATTAATGCGATGTGCAACAAGGGTGTTGGACCTGATAAAAGAGGGCAAGTAAAAATTGTCAAAATTTGGTACTTATTTTATTCCTATGTTTAGTTTAAGCTATGTCACTATCTAGATTCTAGAGCAACACAATTGAAGCTGGCCTACTTCTAAAATTTAAGTGTGATGTGTAACAGAATCAAGCTCCAATGGCCTGACAAATAAATAATGCACCGTCTTTCCTGAGGAACGTTATTTTACGACACATACACGATTTTGTAGCAAGTGTGTCATTTTCATTATGTATGCGATGCATGCGGAAAGGTATTATTCTGTTCCCTTCTATGTCTGCAGTTGCTCCGCTTCGGTAATTTCGTTTATTTGTCTTAACTACTGCGAATATTAGAACTAGTTTTAATATGTCAATTAAATATATTTAAGCTCTTCCAATATCCATATATGTACGTAGAACACTATGATGGCAAACTATTAGAAATGGAAGAAAATAAAGACAGAAATTAGAAATTGAAGAAAATAAAGGCAGAAGCCATTTTCAAATACGAGTGAGTCTTGAAATTGTATTTTTTAAATCACGCATTCTGTAGGTATGTTATTAAATTTTTAAAATTTACGCAAATTTCTGAAAATTTTGACACGTTACACTTTGGGCTTGAAATAAATGATTTTCGAAATATCAACTAGGGTAAGTCCGGATGTGTTGGCCATAGGGGGAGAGATGGCCATATCGTTGTTTGATTAATAAAGCGTTGCAAGAGAGCTGCATAGCATATTAGAACGCAGTTTCTGCAGTTTCATGTTGTTTACATCGTTAGTGATTTAACTATACTGACAATTTTTGCACAAAATTAGAAAAAATAATTTCAAAGGTAGGTGAAAACTATTACCTCACATATATGATTGCTCAGATTTCCTATTTAATATAACTTTGATGGTGTTTTTTCAATTAGAAATGTAAAAACATGCTTCTGCGCTTATCATATGTGGAAAGTTTTGTGTTGCCAAAAAGAAGTAACTAAAAAAGTTTGTTTTTTAAATAAGAATATTGTATCTATGTTATAATGGTTATTATTTAACATGTTTGTAATCATTTTTACTTAAATAAAAATATTTGAGATTTTGGCATCTTTACTAGTGCTATGGCCAACTCTCCCGTATATTTGGGGAGAGATGGCCACTTCAGTTAAATAATGTTTTTTATTAATAATAGACTGTCGTTAAAAGATAAATATTTTATGAGTCCTAGAATTTGGTTATAAATGTTATTCTAGTGTGTACATCTAGCTATTAGCTGAATCTACGCAATAACACCTAAATTAGAGCATAGAATATACTGGGGTGGCCATATCTCCCCGACTTACCCTATAAGAAATGCCATTTAAACCATAAATATCACTTTTTATTTACTTTTCTGTGGGATTTTTATAAAACCCTTCAACTTTTGAATCATTGTATCGTAAGTTTTTTTATCCATATCGGTTTCGTTCTGCGTATGTTCAAATTCAAATTCAAATAGTTTATTGTGTCAATATTCAAAAATGTGTTTACAGTCAACAACTATCATATTACATGTAGCAAAATACTTAATCTACATTAAAAACATAGGCAATGTATTAAGGTGCAAGATGGACACTATTCGAGTTACACGAAATTAAAACTAGCAATTTTGTAACTCATCTACACTGTAAAAAGCCTTTTTAAATCAAATTGCAGGCTTGCAGCTTACTTAAAATAGCATAACTGCAATACGTTCGGTCTGTTTTGGCCCCTTGCCAAGCAGCAGTACATTCATACTTACTTGGTACTGTTTCTGGTGTCATCATCATATTTTTTTTATGGTAGTGGCACACACACTATAGGGAAATCCTATGGCACTCGACAAGCGGTGCGTGTGCGAAGATGTTGATTAACACTGTTCTTAAACAGTTGTTGTTGTAATTAGGGGGAAACAGATGTCCTTTGAGTGAGTTCCACAGTGATGCAGCGTGCCAGACAAAGGAGTCCCTGTAAAGCGACGTTCTATGTGTTTCCAGTTGTACGACGAACGGGTGCGCCCTAGATGTTTGTCGTGATTGTCTGACAGGCGCTGCTGGGGGCGGGATGATGCGGGCCAAATCCTGGGAACCTCTGCCATGAAAATATCTATAAAACAGGGAAATCTCGGCCACATGTCTGCGGTGTTCCAGGCTATCCAGTTCCTGAGTCAACTCCCGGTCGCCGACGAGACGCACAGCTCTCTTCTGAATGGAATCCCAGCAGCTTCAGGGTTTTCTTAGGTGCGGCACCCCAGATGTGTAAGCAATACTCTAGGCATGGTCTTATTTGCGCTTTGTAGAGCAGGAGTAGTTGCTGCGGTGTATATAGTTTTTTGTTGCGAAATAGCACACCAAGCGTCTGCGAGGCTGACTTTGCGATGTTAGCAACGTGGTCATGCCAGGACATATTGCTGTTGACCGAAACACCGAGTAGTCCAATTGAGGAGGATGAAGGAATGGTCGATCCTGCCATAATGATGTCAGGGCCCTATATATAGCTGGTCCCATTTTATTTGTGATATTTTTGAACGACCTATATTCCATAATAAATCGCCAAAACGAAGAAATAACTTGTTATGCAGATGATACCAGTCTAACTGGGGCCAAAGATTTACCAAATGTAATATCAGACGGATCGTCATTGTTTCGGAAGGCCAGTGAATGGTTTTATGAAAATAAATTATTGCTAAATAAAAGTAAAACAAATATCTTGATCTTTAGAACAAAACAATGCAATGTTGACAAGCCATTAACAGTAAACATTGGAGAAACAGATATTGACTTGGTCGAAGATACAAAGTTTTTAGGAATCCATTTGGATGAGTTTTTGAACTGGACCACACATATACAGTACCCCCCCAGTAATGCAAAAGCTCAATTCGATTTGTTATGGAATTAGGGTTGTGGGAAGATATATGAATGTGAGATGTTTAAGAATAATATATCATGGAAATTTTGAATCGATTTTAAAGTATGACATAATGTTTTGGGGTAGTAACAATCATACACAAAAAGTTTTTGTAATACAAAAAAGAGTCTTGAGAACTATTAAGAAATTGAATTGAGAGCTGTAGGGGCGTATTTAAATCATTTGGTATTCTAACTGTTTATGGACTGTATATTTATGAATGTCTTTTGTTTTTCTTCAAAAATAAGATTTTGTTTGAACAAGAAATTGGACACCAATACAATACTAGAACACGTAACATCACTGATCCTATTCATAGACTTGCCCTGACAGAAAGGAGTCCAAGCTATATGTGTATAAGATTTTTTAATAATTTGCCTAATGACATTAAATGTGTAAATAACCTTAGATTATTTAAAATTAGAAAAAAAAGCAGTTTTAATCGAATTGGGACCATACTGTATAGATCATTATTTTGGACAGGTATAGACAATAAGTGTTTCCCTTTTTTGTTCTTCTTTTTCACTTTGTATTTATTTTTATTGACGCCGTTTCACTTTGTCTTTGTACGTTTTCATGTACCATGTACAGGAAATGTATTTTTTAGGTGATTTGAAATAAAGAACATTTACTATTATTATTATTATTATGATTATTATTATTATTATTATTATTATTATTATTATTATTATTATTATTATTATTATTATTAGTATTAGTATTATTATTATTACTATTATTAGTATTATTATTATTAGCTGTCTTGGTAAACGTGGCTGCTTAAATTTTTGCAGCATTTTGGACCAAAATCCTGTCGCCCCAGGTTCGAACTTTCTCCAGATCTTGATTAATTGTTATAACCTATTCCTGTCTGTAGTGATAAGTCTCAGTCGCTGGAAAAGGTTTTTCTGATCTAAATTGGGAAACAAGGGTACTGTCATCTGCAAAACAGTAAATAGGATTATTGGTTTCGGTTAGCAGGTAATTAATATAGGTGAGACACAGAGTTGGTGAAAGTATTGCGCCCTGAGGCACACCCCATTTATGGTGAATGTGTCTGAGATGTGTCCATCAATTGCAACGTGCAGAGATCGTTTCTTAAGGAAGCTGGCAATCCAGCTGCAGAGAGACGCTAGCAATCCGAAGAACTGCAGTTTGTTGAGCAATCCGTCATGCCAAACTCTGTCGAATGCCTTTGAAATATCTAACGCAATCGCTCGAGATTCTCCATAGTTCTCAATAATTGTCCTACTCCATATATGTGTGATATAGGCCAATATATCTCCTGTCGATCTCTGCTTGCGGAAGCCGTACTGGTTATCGCTAATTATTCTGTTGGTCTAGAGATACTTGAGTAGTTGCTGATTGACTACACGTTTCATGGCTTTAGAGATTTCTGGAATCAAGGCAATTGGACGACAGTTTGATGGCGTGGTTTTCTTGCTTTTTTTTAGTACAAGTTACACTCGAGTGACTTTCCACGAGGATGGGTATATCCTCTTTCGGTAAGACAGAGAAAAAAGACTGAAAATAATGGGTGTCAATTCGTTGGCGCAGTTCTTTAACACGGTGGAAGGTATTTCATACGGTCCTGATGCCTTTTCGTATCTAGCTATTTGAGGATTTTACAAATATCACAGTGGTGAAACTTAACTTCTGTTATGGTAGTGTTGATGTTGCATATGATGGAGAGATCCTTGTCTTGGGGGACGTTTAAGGTAGAGTGCGCTGAAAACATTTCGGCGAGCATGTTTTCTTTTTCCTTTAGCTATAGTCGCCGTCCGTCAAAGGTGGGAGAGACGTTTTTGTTAAGTTATTACTCACTGCCTTTTGCTACCGACCAGAAATGCCTGGAGCCACTGGGGCATTGCAAAAGGTTATCCCTGGTCCTTTGATTGTTTTTGTTCTTAGTTTCGTTAATCACACGTTTGCATTCGTTTCTCGCTTCGGTAAAATAATTGCCAGTACTACAAGTACTGCTGGATTGCTGTTTCCTACATACGGCTCTTTCGCATCTTCTCTTGAACCAGAGTTTTCCTTTTAACTTAATGGAATTTGGGATGTATGCTTTCATTCCTGAGGCGATTACTTGCGTAATCTCTTCGCAACAAACAGAGGGATCGTCAGTGCCAAAGCAGCTAAGGAAAATCTAGGTAGAACACTCTTAGATCTTCCCAGTTTGCAGATTTGTAATACCAGATTTTTCGAGGTAAAATCCTTCTGTAGGAGTGGCAGGTTGCAAACCGTCGTAATAAGTTTGTGGTCCGAAGTATCTAATGCGGACCAACTGTAATTGTGTACTGATCAGGATTTGTGGTTAAAAAAAGATCCAGGAGGGCGACAAATTCACCCCTATCTAAGATCCGAGTTGGTCAGTCTACAAGCCGCATCTCATGCCAAATGCTTTAGCTTCTCTACCTTCGTTGTCGGTCTTGTTGTGATGTTTGAGCCAGTTGATGTTATGGGCATATACATTCCGATATGCCAGAATATTATTATTCTGCGTTATGAACAGAAGGTTTTTAAGGATATGCAATAAGGGAAGAATACGTATGCTCAACCCAGCAAAAGCACTTCGGCAGACCTCCCTGTAACCTAGCCGGGACACAATCCTGATGGCCCTTCTTTGCGAGCCAAAGACCCGTTGCGAAAATGCGAGAATCCTCCCCATGCGAGCACACCATAAGCCATGACACTATGAAAAATACCTAAGGAGGGTGTTCGGATACATAATCTCACAGATTACGTAATAGCAACATACTACAGTCAAGCTTCCTGCACGTGCTTTCAACTTGCGCATCTCACTTTAATGTCTCGCCAAGTAATTTGACTGGGGATGCCCTATCAGCCCTATATGCAGTCTTAAGGTAAGTCATCCTTTGAATTAGGAAGAGAACCGGGGCTAACACAGAGCCTTGAGGAACATCCACATTTATACCCGCTGTGGCAGAAAACTGGCATTGACTTTGACTACCTGTCAAAGATCCTGCAAGTAAGTGGATATGAGTTTATGAAAATTATATAATTCAGCTTTTAAAACAATAACTCAAGAGACATACAATCGAATGCCTTGCAAAGATCGTAACACAGGACAAACAGATTGAGCCGGTCCACATAACCAAAGTTTACAGAATTTAATTCTGTAAACTTTGACATAACCGTTCATGATGGGATACAGTGGGAGTTCAAGCATTTACGATGTTTCTACTCTGTCTAAATCCAAATTGGCACTTAGAAAATAGGTTATTGGATTAAATTATAACTCGAGTTTTACTTTTTCAGAGATTTTGGCGATATTGGGGAGCAAAGAGATAGGCCTATAGTTGTTTACCGAGTTGTCATCTCTCTTTATGAAAATTGAAGAAATTACAGCTTTTTTGACATTAAATTGAAAAATATATACATAGATTAATTAATTTTGTTACTGGTATGATAATTTGATTTTTAATTGACAATATGGTATATACACTCAATACATAAATATCACACAGCTTTTCCTAGTTTTCAAAAGTATTATTGGTATATAGCTTACTTCTTTAAAGCTAAATTAATCAGAGGTAATATTTGTTCCAAGGAGCTTTCCTGCAATACTTGCACAAAAAAACATTGAACTGCTCAGGACTTACTGAACACTTCCAATCCCAACCTTCACTGCTGAGCTTAGCATTAATAATATACACATTGATTTAATGGGATATGCTAATCGCTTTATCATTTGAAACTTCCTTTGCTTCCTTTATGAATGGCAATTTTATATTGTTTTTTTTTTTCAGGTCCTTATAGTACAACCAATCATTTGCTCCATTATATCTCCTGCACACCTCACTCACAAGCAATAATATCTCTCTGATTCACTTAACGTCACCAGAAAACCAGCATACGTTATGGTTTTTAAATGTTTTTTTTCTGGAAATGCGTCCTTTAAAATGGACATAAAAGTATCCAAATCCAATGAGATATTCTCCAGATTTCAAAAGAACTCATTAATACTCATCTGAGTAATAGTGGTTTTGATAAATGTTACTAAAGGCTTTCTGGAAATGTCGGTACTATTTTTCCCTGATGATCTGAAATATGGAATTCAACTATTTGTGCGGAAGAAGTTGCATATGAGCTTTTCCACCCTTCAATTGTTTTTTTTCCATTTCTATTCGGCAGATAATCTACAGAATACATACCGAAAAGGTAAAATCAGAAAATTAATCCCTCAAATTTGTTGCCCTAAAGAAACATCTTAGGTGTATTTTTATTGTAAAAACTTTTGTACTTTTTGTAACAATAAAAGTGCATTCAAGCTGTTTCAAGGGCAGCAAATTTTTGGAACTGATTTTCGATAATTTTACCTTCCCTTAATTTAGTACTACAGAAAATGTATCAGCCAAAAAACTTTAATCCACTTAAAAAATATAATGTATTAATGATTATGCATGTCAATATATGAGTAGGAACTGTATTTTGTATGTAATTTCTAGTTTAATTCCTCCTTTTCTAGGTTGCTCGAGAAGGAACTGCCGCATCCAGTCGCCGAACTATCCAGGTATATACCCAAGGAACGTCACGTGTCACTACAGAGTCAGGGAAAAGAGCGTGCCCGCTGGCAAACACGCCTTCATCTCGATAAGACAATCAAACTACCGCTACAGAGAAATCGCTCCCAAGTTTGAGAATAGCGACAAAATGCTACGGTGAGTCCAATCTAAAAAAATGCCAGAGCAGTCATCGGTACTGATCTATAACATTTGTTTTTAATCACTGAATCCAATAGTGAAGCGGCAGCACATGTGAGATTGTAAAAAAATTGCTCTATAAATATTTAAAAAATAATTTGCTCCAACACCTTCTCGACCTCGACTATTTTGGGAACTTGTATCTGAATCACCCTTCTCCAGAGAATAAAACTCCAGTGATTTTTTAAGTCACGATTAACATTTTAATGTGATTTATTACACGAAGGTAATTTTAAGTAATTAAATGGACAATGCAAACATCTATATCATAATCAATAGACCATGCTATTGTTATAGCAAGTCCTAAGCGATATTTCGATCATACAGAAACTCATATAAGGAATAATAACCTTTCTTTGTTGATAGCTGTCTCAATTTAGGTTTAAAAGCTTTACAATTTCATTCTTTTGGCAGGGTCAAGCTAAAATACTTTTGTGTTGTACAAGAATAAAATTATACTCTTCATGCAGGGTGAACATAGTCTTTCGGACCACGTTGATTTATATTTTTCCTGCGCATTTTGTGTTTGTTCCTCTTAGGAAATATGAGTCCATAAAAGCGGCCCTGGAAACTGAGATGAGAAATAGGGAGAGATTTACTTCAAGGTACGTAACTTGGGTTTTCTGCTGAAAACTTAAAAATCAGTTAGGTTCGAGTAGTTTTGGTGAAAATTTAAAACATTTAAACATTTAAAAAATAATTCGCTTTAACACTTTCTGGACCTCGACTATTTCGGGACTTGTATCTGATCATTCTTCTCCAGAAAATTTTAAATGCAATTTCATTGATTTTTGAAATCACTAACGACAGCGCTAATCT
This sequence comes from Pissodes strobi, assembly GCA_016904865.1. Classification (NCBI taxonomy): domain Eukaryota; kingdom Metazoa; phylum Arthropoda; class Insecta; order Coleoptera; family Curculionidae; genus Pissodes; species Pissodes strobi. Next base: position 496,340 of record MU182154.1, read on the forward strand.
TATGTATGCACTATAATTTAAATCACCCAACAATAACTATTCACATCCAAATTCCATTTATTACACGAAGATAATTTTACATAATTAGATATATGTTTATTTCATGGATAATGCAAACTACAATATCAGAATCAATAAACCAATAACAGTAATACAATGCTATTGTTGTAGCAAATACTAAGCGATATTTCGATCATACAGAAAGTCATCTAAAGAGTAATAGCCTTTATTTGTTGATAGCTGTCTCAATTTGGGTTTAAAAGCTTAACAAATTCATTCTTTTGGCAGGAGCAATCTAAAATAGCTTAGTTTTATATTCTTCAATGATAAAAATACATATTTTTATGCAGAATGGAAGTACTTTTTTCCAAACCACGTCGATTTATATTTCTCTTGCCTATAAAACCGATCCTGGAAACTGAGATGAGAAATAGATTTACTTCAAAATATGTAACTTGCGTTTTCTTCTAAAAACTAAAAGGTAGTATTGGTAAAAAATTCTCCTATTTTTCTCTTTTGTCTTCAAGGCTTACTGAGTCAGATTTTGAGTTTCATTTTTGCGGATAGGATTGAGTTTTAACTATTTTCAAGGACTAATTTCAATTTCTGAAGTTTTTTCCTTTAGAGAAACCGTCCTTTAATTTTTGTTCTTGTTGACTATTTCCATATAAATTCTGTACTAGGTAGAGAGCGAATATTGTAATCTACTAAAAAGCATAAGCTACTAAACAAATGTCAGCCTGTCGCAAGTTTGAACTTGAACTTGGAGATTGTTATATAAACATTAAAGGCAAACTATAAACAACGCAAGCAATCAACGGGAGCGACTTTGAACCTTATGCATGCAATGATCATCACTTTGTTTTATATAAATACGCTACCGAACCCTCAGTTCAGCAGACTTAGTCTCACCTCCAGCTCCCAAGGTTAGTCACTTGACGACTGCCTCCTGGGTTCTATCCGCTCATAAAGTTAGTACTGCTTTAGGTTCCATTCCTTTCCTACCCAACCTGGTACCGGTTAGTCACTTGACGACTGCTAGGACCAGGGGTTGCACAACCTCCATAGTAAAGTCTTGACAAGAATTTTGTCAGAGTGTTGAGAAAGACAAGTGTCTAAATAGTCAGTTAAAAAGTTTAGTGAAATCTCTTAGTGCTCTTAAATAAAACCCAACTCTTAAGAAAAACTATAAATTATAAGACAGTAAACAAAGACCTATAAACAGTACCTCTCGCTCTCAAATCATACGCGACCTAGTACTCGGGTACAGTCGCCATCTCTATTACATTTTTGACAACAAACATCGTGAACATTTTATCGTTAAGTCGTTTCGCAATAGACGACGTCATTGATATTAGAACCACGTGGTAGAGGTGTGCCGTAATTTACGTTAGAAAAATGATAGGTCAAGAAAAACAATTAAATTATAATTAAAAAATTCAAAACAAGCGCCAGTAGTATTCCGCGCGGTTAAATCTGATTATTGGTCAATAAAACTAACATAATTCAAAAAATTTTATTTACAATATAAGGCAATTTTAAATTACGCGCGTTCAAGCTACATCCATACACGTCGCCATCTTGCGGCGGACGCTAAAAGTTACAAGGCCATTGAATCCAAGCGCCACCGCTAGTTGGGAAAGGTGAAGAATAGAACCGCATGGTGTGACCAAGGCCAGGTCCGTATCTGCAAGGAAAAATATAATAAATTAAATACAACTGATTGTTAAATTAAAATGGAGCAATACAACAGATTTGTATAGAAGGAAACAATGGAGCAAGAATCAGGAGAAATTAGTGAGGATGACAAGGCTAAGGAAAATAAAATTATATATGGAACAAGTATGCAAGTAAAATAAGAAACTAAAGAAGAAACAAGCAAAAACAAAAATGGAAGGTGGGATCAAAGTCTCAATGTATATAAAAGTTGTACATAGTGAAACATAAATAAGCATAATATATACCCAAGTGTTATTAAGAAATACAAAGATAAAAATATATAGATAAAAACACTTAGGAGGTTAAGGAACTATATATAAATAGACAATATACATAGCATAGTACATAGAAGGAGTTATGAAGAAAAAAGAAACTAGGATAAGTCGTGTTAAGTGAATATTAGTGAGAAGATTAGTAAACTATGTATGCAAAATAAATAGGTGAAAATAAGGTGAAGATATTCATAATAAAGCACAAGTAAATGGCCCAGTTGCAGGATTATCGTATTCGAGAAAAGGAAAACTGAGTTGCTATTAAAACTGTGTATTGAGAGGATATACAGGAGGAATAAATGTGTATACGAGGAAGTATTATAAAGTAAAGTGTTCTTCGGCCTAAAAAAGACTGCCACGACGGATTATCTAAATTTAGGCATCGGAAAGTTGAGCATATACGGACTGAAGTATAGCTGGCTGACGTAAGGAGGTTAAGCAAATAATTTTGGTACCACAGAAGCTCAGATAAAGTGTTTACATAAGCAAGAAATGTTCACGTAAAGCATGAAGAATATAGAAGAAGCATACATAAGTTGAAGAAATATAGAAGAAGATGTTTATGAGATAAGAAGAAGCGTACATAGTGTGGGAATATATAAGCAAAAGTTGTGTATATAAAGCATACATAAGCTGAAACAATGGAGAAATGTTTATATAATGTGTTAAAAGAGAGCATACGTGGATATATAAATAATAATATAATGTCCTATATTTTGTACATAAAACTAGTGACATAATGAAGCATATATAGTTAAGCATAGAGACATAGATAGATTAACTTATCACTGCCTCGTAATAAATAAGGAAATAATGTAATAACTAGTCCCGTAATCGTAAGCATGAAAATACATAGAATAAAATGTTCACATAAAGTATGAAAAGTTGCATACCTAAGGTGAAATAATTAAAGGAAAATTGTTGAGAAGCATACAGAAGTTGTTTAAAAATAAAGCATACATAACAAATAAGAAAGTAGTAAATACGGAAGAGATAGAATAAAGTACAGATTAAGTAAAGAATAAAGAAACCTAAGATATGGGAATGTAATATAAAGAAAATAGCAATAAAATAATAAATATAGGTATATAGAGAAACAATGTAAATATATCAGGAAGATGAATTAAATAATAAGCTGTAAATAACACATATTATCAATTTACCTGATCCTTGCAAGTTTGGCCCAATCATCTCAGAAGGTACAGATGTGCACAGGCATCAGCAGTCCATCGAGTACTCAGGAACCAGTTGAAGAGCTAACCAGTTACGACAGAAGTCTCCAGATTCTGCAAGAATCCAGCCCTAAAAACCGAAAATATGCTGAGAAAAGAGCATTACAATCTCAAAAGATATCTAAATATTGTGAGATATATGGAGTCAGATATAAATTATAACACAACAATGAAAACAGCTGCAGCAGGACATGCAATATCTGGCAGAAACTGAAAATAGTTATCAAAGGACGAGACAACAAACATAAATAAAACTAAAGTTAGGCAATCATCGCAATAAAATCTAGCAACTTACCTACAGTTGTAGAAGGAAGACGTGAGGATCCAGTAGTTATGTCGAAAACCATTCCATGGACAGACTGGGGACGACTGGAACATGTGATGCCACAGCAGCCAGCAATGACAGTTCGGCCAGACCATCAGCCATTAAGTTCCAGGGACTCTTATTATTCCTATTCCATGCTTCCGTAACCTAAAAAAGCTGTAATTAATCTTCACATAACCACTTCCATGTTAAACTAGCAGTAATACACGTCATATACAGCTTGGAATGGAATAAATAATCATTGATAAAATTTTTCTGGTCAATATTCAAGCCCCACATGGAGTACGTGGCGAAAAAGGTCATTTACCCTTACCACGCCTTTCTAACCTCAAACTCAGTCACGCGAAATGTTTCCAAGAAATTCAAACTCATGCATCAAACACCCTTGGATTAGACTTTTTATATGCTCTAGCATTTATTCCTATTTTCAAAGAGGCCAAAGATAATGATTATAGGTAATAAAATACTTACCTTTTCGCTTCAAAGCACCTGCCAAGTTCCAAACTTCATAGGCAAATCCCTGGTCACATTGCAAAAACTGCATTCGGTAGGAACATAAAACCGACCAAAAGGTGCAAAATCAAACAAAAATATACGTTATTATATCAATGTAACAAATTTTAATGATAATTTATTTTATCTAGGCGATACACAACGCAAAAAACGCTACCGTAGAAATAAATGACGAATTGACGAATAGGACACGACAGCATTTTTTCTCAGAGGTCAAAAAGTTCGAGGTCGACGACTTGACAGGGGTACCAGTCAAAGGAAATAAAAACGAAGAAAGCACCAGAACTACTCGGCGAATACTCGCTCAAGTAGAGATGGGCAGAGAAATCGACATAGCGATAATCAACAAGGCGGCATGGAGCAAAGATGGTTACCTTCGCTGCAGTTTTTAAAGGGCGCCATCTAGCCACCAAGAAGTGAGGGACAAGCCAGAAGAAAGAAAATATTGTAGCGTAAAGTATAAGATACCTTTTATTTATTAATGTTACATATTAGAATAATTGACTGCAGGAATTGCAGGATATTTCATGGAACTAAAATCGGTAAATTGTATACAGATACATTTTTAAATATAAACAAAGTCAGCATGCTGAATTAGGTCAGCGAGCTTAAATAAGTCGACTAAAAGAATATAAAAAGTAAGCAAATTTTGTTTATAAGTCAACAAGTATTACTGAATCAAATAAACTGCTATAATTAGAGACATAAAATGCAGCGAGTAAATATTAGTCTCGTAAACAGGACCGTAATTTAATATTAGATGTACAAAATAATTTAACATGATTAATAATTTTTTTATAATTACCAGCAATAGGGGTACTCTAGTTAAATAATAGGGAACAGGATGGTATTTATGCAAGTTAATAAAAGTCTCTATTTAATAGGAGACTATAACTAAATAATATAAAGACAGCTAGTATGATTCTAGAAAGAAATAAGTCATGTAAACTATTTTGTAGAATTGTAAATATTACTGAGACAGTTTATAAAATGGTGATATTACGGTTATGATAAATGTGGTAATCCAAAGATCAACTTTCATGGGGTGGACGCACCCCATGCAGGCTGAATTAGTCAATACAACAAGATATTACAATACATGTATCAGTATGTTATAAAGAGTTGATATTGTGTCTAAACGTGGATTGACCAATAGGCTGATGGATATTTTTTTATGTTCTATAAATTGTAATATCACATAGTATTATGCGGCAAGTTTTTTCGAATTGAGGTATTTCTTTTTTGAGCTATAGCGGTCGCATTAATGTTGGGGACCAACATTTTAGAGGGCGGGGGAACGTGTAATCTACCAAAAAGTATAAGCTACTAAACAAATATCACCCTGTCGCAAGTTTGAACTTGAACTTGGAGATTGTTATATAAACATTAAAGGCAAACTATAAACAACGCAAGCAATCAACGGGAGCGACTTTGAACCTTATGCATGCAATGATCATCACTTTGTTTTATATAAATACGCTACCGAACCCTCAGTTCAGCAGACTTAGTCTCACCTCCAGCTCCCAAGGTTAGTCACTTGACGACTGCCTCCTGGGTTCTATCCGCTCCTAAAGTTAGTCATACGACTGCTTTAGGTTCCATTCCTTTCCTACCCAACCTGGTACCGGTTAGTCACTTGACGACTGCTAGGACCAGGGGTTGCACAACCTCCATAGTAAAGTCTTGACAAGAAGTTTGTCAGAGTGTTGAGAAAGACAAGTGTCTAAATAGTCAGTTAAAAAGTTTAGTGAAATATCTTAGTGCTCTTAAATAAAACTCAACTCTTAAGAAAAACTATAAATTATAAGACAGTAAACAAAGACCTATAAACAGTACTTCAAATCGAGAAAACATGCGCACCGTAGTAATCGGGTATAATAGAATCTCATTTTTTCTGACCAATAATTATTGTTAAAGTTTTATCGTTAATACATTGTTATTATTATAAACTAAACGTGCTTACTTTATCATCTCTTCTTATCCCACGTAACGCGATCCCGGTCTACCTCAGTTACCCCCCGGCACGCTAAACAAGGCGTGTCCTCACGAGTAGAACATCCAGTGGTAGATTAAAGGAAGCATTGAGACCCTGTCATTGTACTAATCGCGACGAGGCTCTTCTCTGAGAAGTTATTCTTTAAATAAGCGCGCTACCCCCTAAGCTACTCGTGACAATATAATCCAGTCGTGGCCCAAGTACTGAAAGGCCACAGACACTAAAAATGTCAAATTAAGGAGACAAACACATTAAAGATACATGAGAACATACAAAAGATGGATTTGGTACCTTCAAAGTGAGAACACATAAAAAATTAATGAGGGAGGGGAACTGAACACTAATGAATAGAAAAAAGTTGTAGCAGCAGCACATGTGAGATCATAAAAATATTTTAAAAATAATTCGCTCCAACACTGGACCTCGACCATTTTGGGAACTTGTATCTATATCATCTATGTCCAAAAAATTTCGAAATGCAATTTAATTGATATTTGAAATCACTAACGACAGCGCTAGTCTCTTAACTGCATTATAATTTAATCCCCAACAATAACGATTCAGATTCAAATTCCATTTATTACACGAAGAATACATAATTAGATGTGGCCGTCATGTTATTTAATGGATAATGGAAACTACCATATCAGAATCAATAAGCCAGTAACAGCAATACAATGCTTCTGTTGTAGCAAATCCTAAGCGATATTTCGATCATACAGAAACTCATTTAAAGAATAATAGCCTTTATTTGTTGATAGCTGTCTCAATTTGGGTTTAAAAGCTTTACAAATTCATTCTTGTGCCTGATGCAATCTGATATAACTTGGTTTTGTGTTGGTCAAAAATAAAATTATATATTTTCATGGAGGGTGTACATATTTTTTTGACCACATTGATATTTCTGGCGCATTTTGCGTGTGCATGAGCCCATAATAGCCATTCTGGACACTGAGATCAAAATTGGGATAAGATTAATTTTAAGATACGTAACTTGGGTTTGTAACACGAATAGTTAATTGCTTAACAACCGGTCTATATATCAGGTTCACTCAGCGATTTCAACAATAATATGGGTCTATGACTTGTCAGTTATGTGAAGGCGTCATCGTAGAATAGTATATTAAGATACTAGTTTTAAAAGACTATATTTTATCGCACGAGCACGAAATTAGGAAACGACCCGCTTGCGGGGAGTTTCCTAATGTGCGAGTGCGCTAAATGTCGTTTAAAATGTCTATTTTATACTATTTTTTTTATTTTGCACGTTTTTTTTTTATTGAAAAACATTAATTTCTTCAAGTCGCAATCAAAAGTTGGACGGTCATCTTGTCACTTTTGACGTCTAGAAATCCCATTCAATACGATGTCGAAATTTTGGTAGTGAGCCTTGACATTGAACAATTTTGTTAATATCATAGCAAACAGACAACAAAAGTAGTGTCGAAAAGAGCTTCTTTTCGACACTACTTTGCGTATCGAAAAGAATTCTTTATGATACCAAAATAGAAAAAGTGATTTATATGTATATACACGAAATAAACACTCACTTCTGTTGTATCTGTCAGTGACTTTTGTGACTGTGTAGTCATTGAACTAATCTCCCGGCCCGCCGGAGATTCAAATGATGTCTGATTTATAATTTTAATTGTTTTGAAATAGAGCAATGAATGCTCCGAAACTTTCTGAATTTGCTATTTTGAGTAACTATCATTCCAAAACTCTTTTTTTAAATAAATTGGGCGTAAAATCTGTCAAAAATTAAGTTTTGCAATAAGAGTTATTGAAAAATAGCAATTTCAGGAAGTTTCAAAACACTGCGCAAATGTTTCCTATTTAGGAAATATTTGATAACCAGGCATATTGGTGATACATAAAACAATATACCAATGTAGGTAAAAAATATGCATATTTATTAATTATTTATTTATTACTGATGTATTAATGATGTTGATAAAATCGGTTTTTCTTTAATGCCTAACTCACAACATTAAATATTCTGCTATGATCTGCTTAACTATGGCCAGTTGCACCAATACATTTCATAAAATTATAATTGGACTCATTTGCTATATCTTTTTCATAACACCAACCTGTAATTTAGAATTTTGGCGCATGTCAAGGATTAAAAAAAAAGTCTTCAATAATTACAGGGCGAGTCGGAAGGAATCGGCCAAATTACAGAAGTAGGTACACATATGATATTTTCGGCTCAGGTAAAATGTGACGAAATTTGATTTTCCAATGGTCATAGAAAGAGTACTTTTTATACACTTGTTCTCGAGGTAGCTGTTCTAATTTCTCATTCCTTATTCGAGAAATCCAGATCGTAAATATCTGTAACAGGTAAGTATTATTTAAAATGGCCACCTGCTATTATTGAAGAGAGTTTATACCTCCATGATTTAAGCAGTAGGCAGTAGAGTGGTTTCAGAAGTGAGTCAAGGATTTCAAAGAGTAAGTAATAAAAAATATGAATATCATCGATACCACAGGAATGTGAAATATTCACCTTTTACAATACCTACTGGCAAAAATCACATCACATAGTTTTTGAATTTTGATGTTACCTAAGGGTACAAACATAGTGGCGCGTCGAGCTACGCTCTAGGAAGCAATTCACGCGGCGCTTCAAGCTTTTATATAAATATATTGGAAGTCTTCAACGATTTTCAAAGCGCATTTCAGACGAAGTTTTGGCTAGTCCTATACTGGCTATTTAAGGTAAATTCTACATGAAAGTTTTTCCTTTTATTCGTATAACAAAATACTTTAAAATATTCGTTTGGAAAAAAAAACATCGAGTAACGTTCTTTGAACTGTAATTAAAATGTCACTAAACAGCTTTTTAGAGATAATATATTTCAATTCAATTATACATAATTACCTGACAAGTCACATTCTTTGGCTACTTCTCCCCATAACCTATCCAACACATATCTATTTTTGTGATCCTTGTGTCTTTGGTTCCAGACTTGCGCCCTGTGGAACACAGAATTAATAATTTTCTCAATATTCATACTTCTGTCGTCTCTCACACTCAAATTTCAACCAAAAATAGACGTAAAAACGCTTAATGCCTCGATGCAAGAAATCGCCAAATATAAATCGACGCGTGAAGAGCGATGAGCATCGCAGAAGAGCGTGTAGCTCGCTGCTGCACTATGCGAGCTGTAATTTAAAAGCATAGGCTAATTCTTGAAGCGCCGCCGCCGCGTGAATCGCTTCCTAGAGCGTAGCTCGACGCGCCACTATGTTTGTACCCTAAGGATGCAACTGACCTATAGTAGTACAGTACATTACATTTTGCTTTGCTTTGCTCATACGTGTGCAAGAGACTAAAATTTTTGACAGTATCAATTCAGTTTTTTTTAATTAAAATCGAACAACATGGTATCAAAGCATAAAAATTGAATTTTAATATAAAAAATGAGTCCCAACAACAAATGTTTTAAATCTTATTAGGGCTCTAAATGTCATTGAAATTTACATGCATTTCAATGTTAAATGTTCACTCATGCAGACTAAAATGAAGTAATTTTGCTATACGAGGTCACAGTATTATACAGGTTTTTTTGTGAAATAGAATTTTTTACACCCGCATTTAAATCAATCTGCGCTACATTTGCCTAGCCTAATCTCTATTGGGACTCTTAAGCAGCCCGCACATTATCGCGGAACGGAATGGATCGGAATGGAATGGAACGGAACGAAAATTTTATAAAGCATGTAATTAAGTTAGGGTCCGCACACTAACACGGATCGGAAGAGCGCGGATAGGATCGGAACGGAATGGAATGGAATCGCTGCGAGCGAATTTTTCCGTGGTTCCGCGGCAACAAACACAAATGTGTCTTTCTTATTCATTTAGATTTTATACAGAAGTTCAACTAATTTAGCATGCATAAAATGCAATTAATTACAACACAAAAGTGGTCTGTGGTAGAACTGATATGTACTTACCGATTCATCTAAATATCGAAATCTTAACATCGTACAAGTCAGATACAGGAAGCAACACAACAGTAAAACATATTTCAGCATTGCAAAATTAATTCAAAAAGCAAACTAAATGCAATAAATACAATTATAATTTGACATGGCGCACAATAATGATATGACTTTTGTGACGGACTTCCAAGACGTCGAAGCAAGCGCACAGCGGATTAAAACAAAAAGTGTAGGGGATGAATCCAGGGAAAATTCTATTTCGTGTATATATAAATCACTTTTTTCTTCAAACGTCAGTAAATCCGTCATTACTCGACTGTGTAGGAGGCCGTGAAGTTTCGTTTTTCCTCCGCCGGAGGTTTACTTTTCACTTTTCCTGTTTGGAAATAGTTTTAACTAAACGTTGAATTCTTGAGGTTCTGACTAATTGCAGTTAGTCACAATATTCCAAGAATAAGCAGTATGTACTAAACAAAAACTAATTTAAATTAATCCCATGGCAGCGAAAATTTCATTATGGCAATAAATAGTTAATAAAGATATACTAAATCAATAAATTCACTTATGATGTAAATTTATTTATATTTAGCCGTTAAGTATCTACAGGGAATCACGAAGTGAGCTCAGTTCGATACCGGTATTATGGCGAAAAATAAAGTTGCAAATTGCACTCATGTCAAACAACTTACTGCCATAAGTATTACAGCCAATTACAGAAAAAATAAATCAATTAATTACCGTGACATTAGAAAATAAACTGGCCTGTCGAGATAATATTAGATATGATAGTGAATCCCGAAATGAGCTCAGTTCCGTACCGGTTTAAAGGCGAAATATTGAAATTTCAAATTGAAATTAATTGTAAAACAACTTATTGCCATGCAGCTAAGATAATTACAGTAAAAGTAAACCAATTAATTAACGTAACATTAGCAAATACATTTTTTGCTTGAGATAATATCAGATATGACAATGAATAAAATAGGTATCTGTAAAGAAAATATGATAAAAACAAGAATAAATATGATGCACAATAATAAACATCCTAAAGCTGTTTATCGATAAGCTCAATAAGCAAAAAACGGTGTTCATTGAACAAAAATATTTAAGATAGCAAACGGCCTACAGTCGTTTAATAGTCAGTTGGTTAATCAAAACTATAAATTACAGTAATAAGTACGATATAAGATAGCAAACGACCATAGGTCTGTAAGTTCATTAAACAAAACCTGTCAGCAACGGTAATAGGTACGATATCAGAAAATAGACCACCTACAGTCATGTAACGCTACAGGTTTTCTTCCGAATTCTAAAACTCAGTTCCCTTCGAGTATGAAAAAATTATCTTATTTTCTTCTTACGTCTTCTTGGGTTACTGAGTCAGATTTGGAGTTAATTCTTTGTGGGTAAAATAGAGGTTTAGTTATTTTCAAAAACCAATTCAAATTTCTACATTTCTGTCCATTAGAGAAACTCTCCTTAAATTTTGTTTTTTTTTAATTATTTCCATATGCATTCTGTTCTAGTTTTAATTGTAATTTAAAATTCACATTTTTATTAAGTAAATTTCATCTTTTTAATCTGCAGTAGATAAAAGTATCGGTACTTCTCTTCCAAGTCAACTTCTTCCATTTCAGTATTTTTCGCATTATATTCCAGTACGGATGTACGTTTTTGTAACTCTTGTGTTTTAGTAACTACTATTTCCATACATAGTGGATAGTGTATGACCAAAACGTGTTTTGTCCTTCCTTTTTTGGCCCAAGTACTGAAAGAGCTCAGATACAAAGAGACACAAGAAAAAGCTAAATAAAGGAGCCAACAATATTAAAGATACATGAGAACATACAAGGTATTACAGAAATAAATAAGAGCACAACCGACCTAAATAAAAATTCGTTTAACAGAAAACAAACAATTTAATGGCAAAAGAAGGAGAACATAAACATTAGATGAAAAAGGAGAACCAGACACTAATTAATGTAAGAAGATTGTGTAAGTCGAGAGACAAATAAAAATACTAAAGAAGCTAAATAAAACTGGTTATGTAATGAGATAAAGACATTTGATTTGCCCAACAAGATTAAAACAGCTACTGAAATATAAATAAAGAGTGAAAGTGGAAGACTAACCGTAGATTTAGAACAAAAATTTAAAAATATGTAGTTTATATAAAAGAAACTTTCTAATGACAATAACAAATATAAGCACCAAAAGAAATTAAACAAGATTTAGCAATCAACTCACTATTTCCCTTATAAGTCATACGCGAAAAGCCTTTTCCAATATAATTTTTAACAGGATATTTTGGAAACTCGAAGAGGATATGAGTATCATCTAAATGGGCTTCAAAAAGGAGTTAGAAATCAGGGCTCTGTTGGCAATAACTGTTCTCTCGTAGCAATACGAACTTATATGAATGAGCAAATAGAAGCCTGTTTTAATATTCTGAAATGAAATACAACATAGTACACTATAGAGATTTTTTGTGAATAGAAATCTAGATGGTAGAGATTTACGAATGATGCAACTTGTACTGGAATCAAAAGACAAAGGTGAGTATATCGGCAACTTGTTATCGCAATGTCAATATCAGATCCAAAAATTATATTGAAGTTTAAAAGCATAGCCTCGAACTCTTTTAAAAACCCAGACGCGAATTAAAAAGCACACTGAAAAATTGCTCTCACAAACACATTTCTAAACCCGCCTCCCATTGTCATATTTTCACCTCTGCCATTCTGCCTTTACCTTTCTCGCTCTAATCTGATTATATTGAAAAAGACGGATCACACCTGCCGAGACTGCGATTTTTCATAATTAACAGGCCTTCCTGCAGACACCTGTGTCATTTTTCAGCTCCGCTTGGGAGCGTATTAATCAAATTTGATATTGTCACATTACGTGGTCGTTGCAAATATCTACGTGTAGAACGTCGCAATAATAATTAGAAAATTCATCTTGAGATTAAAATTTCGACGATCGATGATCTTGTGGTTGTGAAAGGTTCATCTTATGGAAATCAGCTTTTTAGAATAATTATTCTCGGAACTCTTTCAGGGTTTCATTGCTTTGAGCAATTTTTATTACCCCACCTCTGCCTTCAAACTAATTGTTTTTGAATATGCAATTTTATGGAAATCTTCTCTTTAAAAGATTAAAGCAGTTTTGTTTTTTTCAGATATGTATCCATCATGTTTGAGTTTGTTTAATAAAACCCATCTCACCGTGCATAATTCTCTGCTTTCTAAGAAACTTAATAAAACTTCCGCTCGGGATTAAATTTTCAATTTCTTAACTTTTTCCATACATGTAGATACTTCCAGGCACATAAGGTTTCACACTCAGGCGCCACAATCTCCTGAAACAGCCCTGATATAACGTGTGGAGGCAAATACTAAATAAAGGACGTGAAATTTTATTACATAATTGTAGGCAAAAATACTTACATTCCATTATTTAATGATTTTAAGACCCCTTTTAAAGGTGTCGATTAAAGCAGGCAGTTTAATGCCTTTTTCGAAACTATACACTTAATCAAAATGTCCTGCGTTCTTTTATTATTTGAGTTTAGTATTAAAATTTTAAAATATACGATTTCTTTCCATAGATGTATAATACAATGTTTCAAATCTGGGAGTCAAATTCCCTCTAGTCAGCCCTGGACTAACGTATAAAGCAGCACACTAGAGGAGGGGGAACCCGGAATTCCATTTTATAATATTTGGCAAAAATACTTTCATTCGATTATTTAATGATTTGAAGACCTATGTTACAGGCAGGCAGTTAAGCGCTCTTTTCGAAACTGTACTAAATGTTTATTATTTCAATTCAATATTAAATTTTCAGTATATGCGACTTCTCACCATGGGTGCATTATGAGATACAAAGTTCCAAATCTAAAAGCCAAATTATCCTGGGGTCAACCCTGGTTTAACGTATAGCGGCAAATATGGATCACGGAATTCCAATTTACAATAATTTTAGTCAAAAATGCTTACAATCGCATATTTAATGATTGTATGGCCTATTTTACAGTTGTCAGTTAAAGCAGGCAGTTAAATGCCCTTTGAGTAGCTCTACACTAAATCAGAATCACCCGCTTTCAAAGCAAAATTTTATTATTTAAATCAAATATTACATTTTCAATATCTACGACTTCTTTAATGGGTATATTATTGGATACAAAGTGACAAATATATCAGACAAATTCCCTCTAGTCAGGCCTGGTCTAATGTATAAAGAAAAATACTAACTAGAGAACGCGGAATTCCATTTTATAATTTTAGGCAGTAATACTTACATTCGATTATTTAATAATTTTAAGATCTCTTTTATAGCTGTCAGTTATTGAATCTATACACAAATCAAAATGCCTTGCTATCTAAGCAACTTTTATTATTTCAACTTAGCATCAAATTTTCAATATTCACGGACTTTTCCAGGATTTAAATTCCCTCTAGTCATCCTTAGTCTAACGTGTAAAGACTGTAAAGCAAAACACTAAATAGGGAACTAGGAATTTATTTTTATAATTTTAGACAAAAGTACTTACATTCGATTATTTAATGATTTTAAGACCTCTTTTACAGATGTCGATTAAAGCACGCATTTAAGTACCCTTTGCGTAGGTAAACACTAAATCAAAAAGTCTCACTTTCAGAGAAAATTCAGTATTACATTTTCAATATCTACGACTTCTTCCATCGGTATATTATGGGACTTGGTCTAACGTCTAAAGCAAAACACTAAATAGAGAAGGTGGAACTCAATTTTATAATTTTAGGCAAGAATTCTTACATTCGATTATTTAATAATTTTAAGACTTCTTTTACAGCAGTCAGTTAAAGCAGACAGTTACATATTGTTATTGAAACTATACACCAAATGAAAATGCCCTGCTATCTATTTCAATTTAGTATCAAATTTTCAATATCCACGGACTTTTAAAGGATTCAGATCCCCTCTAGTCATTCTTAGTTTAACCACATAATTTGTGGTCTAACGTATAAAGCAAAACACTAAATAGGGAAATAGGAATTTATTTATATAATTTTAGACAAAAGTACTTACATTCCACTATTTAACGATTTTAAGACCTCTTTTACAGGTATCGGTTAAAGCACGCATTTAAGTGCCCTTTGCGCAGGTAAACACTAAATCAAAATATCGGCCTTTCAAAGCAAATTTTTTTATCTAAATTCAATATTACATTTTCAATATCTACTACTTCTTCGGTTGGTATATTATGGAATATAAAGATTTAAATTTATTTTTCAAATTCCCTCTAATCAGACCTGGTCTAACGTATAAAGCAATACGCTAAATAGAGAAGCGGAATTAAATTTTATAATTGTAGGCAAGAATATTTACATTCGATTATTTAATAATTTTAAGACTTCTTTTACAGCTGTCAGTTAAAGCAGACAGTTAAGTGTTGTCATTGAAACTATACACTAACTCAAAATGACCTGCTATCAGAGTAATTTTTATTATTAGAAGTTAGTACTAAATTTTCAATATTCACGAACTTTTTCATAGGTGTATTATGGGGTACAAAGTTTCAATTCCAGGAGTCAAATTCTCTCGAGTCAGCCTTGATCTAACGTATAAAGCAACACTAAATAGGGAATGCGGAATTTCGTTTTATAGTTTTAGGGAAAAATTGCTTACATTGGATTATTTAAAGATTCATTGACCTTTTTTACAGGTGTTGGTTAAAGTAGGCAGTCAAGTAACTTTTTCAAAACAATGCACTACATCAAAATGTTCTGCGTTTTACGTAAATTTGTATTACTTCAATTCAATATTAAATTTTCAATATCTACGACCTTTTCCAAGGGTGTACAATGTTCCAATTCCAACAATCAGTCTTGGTCCAACGTGTAAAGCAAAACACTAAATACGGAAATGTTCAATACCCAAGACTGTTTTGAATAGATGTGTTAATAGGTATAAAGATTCAAATCCAAAAGTCAAATTTCCTCGAGACAGTTCTAGTATAACGTATACGGCGGAATTCAATTTTATTAGTTTAGACAAACATACCTGCAGGTATCGATTAAATACAGTAGGGAGCACTCCCTGTCTGTAAGCCCCAGGAAGACGGAGATGGTGCTCTTCACCAGAAAAAGGAGGACGGAGCCACTACGGCCTCCGACCCTTCTAAACACCCAACTAAATTTTGCATTTGAGGTAAATACCTTGGGGTCACCTTCGATGCTAAATTACCTTGGAATCTTCAGTTGTACCTGCCTCCCCTAGATAGGTATCTAAGGGAAGTAGCCCTGAATGCATTGCTAAGGCTCAAAATCGGTGATGTGCAACCCAGCATATAATATGGAGAGACTAGACGATACGCCACCTGTGGAAAGGGGCAGTCGGAAAACTGCCACTACTGCAAGCCAGTGCAGATAACATACCTCCCAAGTTTGTCTTCAACAAACTATATGATGTACAAATAAAAGCAATTGAGCCTATAAGCGAAGGTGTGGTTAACATTTTCGAGGATGGCTCAAAAACCCAGAAAGGAGCAGGCTGTGGAATTTACTTTCGAAGCTTGTGAATTGAAATTAAATGGCCTATGGAGGGACACGCAAGTACCTATAGCTCAGTCTGAACTAGCTGCAATATCCATAGCTGCAAAAGAGATGGTTCACAGGGATACTGAGAACAGTTGCTATTAAAATCTACACGAATAGTAGACAAGCACTACCGGCCTTGAAAAGTTATAAACTTACAGCCAGGTCAGTACTAGAATGCCATAATTTACTGGATGCCGCCCGCAAAAACAGAATTTCTGTGTGCTGGGTTTAAGGACATGCACCGTGAGATGGTAACAAATAAGCGGACAAATTGGCTAGAAAGGCAGCCGGTTCAAACATTATGGCAGCCGGCCCTTCAAACCTACCAATCCCGACGACGAGACATATAATAAAAAGTTCACCCATGAAGACTTTAGGGCAAGATGGGACGAAACAACTAACTATCCACTGGCGAGGGAGCTATTAAGCTACCCTAATGAGTCTGGAGAAAAAGCATACCTGGATGTGTCAAGATCCTACGACTCATGGTAGGGATTCTGACTGGACACTGCCAGCTAAGGAAACATCTCCACACAATGAGATTATGCGAGACTCCTCTATGCAGCTGCTGTGAACAGGAGGGCGAAACAACAGAGCATCTGCTCTGCAATTGCGACGCTGTTTTGGAACTAAGGAAATCCATTTTGGGAGAACGATGGCCAACCATGGCTTTTCTCAGCAGCCTCCTCGGGCAACATCGCCGCCTTTTTTACAACACTAGGCTGGACGATGGCCTAGAGGGATTGGTTGACCTAGGGAGGACGCACAGGGGGTCCAATGTGGCCTAAGTGGGCTTTTAAAGGTCACCCTCTCACCATTTCCAGATTTCAGATTCCAGAACTTATTGTACGGTAACTAAATCTACGTCATCCACCATAAATTGCGCAATAATGTCACTTGTTAAAATATTTCTAGTGAGCTACGTCATTTTAAGAGTTTTGGCTTATCACAGACATCATCAGGGATTAGCTCTCGCCTGCGATGTTATATATCAAAATGACTCAAGTTTCTTAACTTTTCCACAACTTTTTTCATGAGCGAATTTATTTGCAATGATCAAATTCCCTCATACCACAAAACATTTGCCATATTCCCCACTTAATATATTAAACGAAGAAAATATTGCTCGTTTCAACTCACTGTCAAAGTATTTGCATGTATCTAATTTTCTCACCTTGTACGAGAATTCCCCTAACGCATTAGTATGCCCATATCGAGATTACTCCGTTTCCAATTTTCGACGTTCCGCCGACGTTAATAGACCGAAACAAAATCTGCATAACCAAGTAAACTATAGCATACGGTTTATCAATTTAATGCTGTGCTTTCCAGAATGAGACAGAACGTGTAATAAATATCATGATTGTGTGCGTGTGTTTATCAGGAATCCGAGGGGCCGAGGGTGTTCGTTACATTGACGTCATTAAAAATAGTATTGCTGCACATTTAGAAAGTTCCTCAGATTTAGGGAAACACATGGCACGACAAAAGATTTAATCTCTACCAACTAATAAGAATATATCAACATTATTTCACGTCATGAACGACAAAGTTTATAGGAAGACTAATAAGTAGGGTTGCCAGACGTCCGGTATTTCCCGGGACGTCCCGTATTTTTGCTATATATTTAATTGTCCCGTCGGGACAGCTGACGTCCCGTATTTCATCAATGTACTACAAAAATTCGTATTTTTTTAGTTGACCAGTCAGACCGGTTTGGGTTAGTCTGGGTTAGTTTAGTAAATTAAGTGCGTTTACGTCATTTTTAGGCGCGTTTTTTATTTGCGTAAACCTAATAGCATTTTATAATAAATATGCTAATAGTAATCACCTGTCTTGCCTGTGTTGGGTGGAGTAAAGAGGGTATAAAAATAGATAATATTCAATAGACGAATTCTGTTAAAAATATGGGTTATTTTGATAAATATTCTAGTGGCCTAACAAGGTTAGAGTAGGTATCATTTTACTGATAGGTATTTCACTTCGCGCACGGCTCTTTGCTCGCTCCGGGGACATAACCAAACCAAAGGCTTGCCCAAAATGAAAAAAAGTTAATTGATTTTCGGGTGTGTATTGCCTGTATTTCTAGTGTTTTTGTGAAGCTGTGCTGGAAATTTGGTGCACGAAGTGGATAAAAAATTAACCAACTGCAACAGGACAGTGGAGCCTTTTTTCCTTAACCTTCTTATGCCACTGGAATATTATATAAAAATAACACATATTTTAGCAAAATTAATCTTTGCAAACTGAATATTTTGTATTTTTATACACTTTTACCCCACCCAGCACCTCTATAGCTCCACTGTTCAGCAAGACAGCTGATTGCTATTAGGTTTTCGCCAATAAAAAACGTCAAAAAATGACGTAAAAAACTCTTCTGGTATGTTTCTGAGGATAAAACGACAAAATCGGCCTCACACGCCAACTGAAAAATTACCCAAAAATTACAAAACCAATAAATTCATTTTGTTTTTGCTATATGTAATATGTATACAATGTAACTTGCAGATCTGGGGTCCCGGGTAAAACAACAAAATCCCGTATTTTTGATCTTTTGTCCCGTACTGTAGAAACGAAAATCTG
>MU182154.1:515524-564627 GCA_016904865.1 Pissodes strobi
ATATATATATGAGAAGATTGGATCAGCAGAAACAACTACTCCGAGAGCTAATTCAATGACGTTTTATGGCCCCCAGACGCTTCGCCGCGCCGCCTAAACGGTGTGGCGCCTGAACACCTGAACTCGATTTAAATTCAGATTTCTCTACGAAGGCAATACATAGAGTAATAAAATCATAAAGAACATAAAGTAATAAATATCTTCTATTGAGAAATTGCATTAGTTTGTACGCTTTTTTGGTCAGATGTTTTCGCTAGAATTTCTCTACCTACACCTTATACCTACTACAAATTATTTATTTCTTCATATTTGTTACAGTTCAACAGTATTATGAGTTTGTCGCTTGTCATGGCTGCATTTAGTATTGTACGCCCAAACAAAGTGAAAGTGAAAACGAAAATGGCAATTATGTCGGAAATACGATGTATTCCGTGGATTAAGTCTTATCCAGAACTTGTTTTGGACGGCCATCATGTTTTTGCGAGCCTTGTTCAAAAGTTGCTTCCTGCTGGAATTATATCCAAATAGGCCAACACATTAAGACTCCGTCTCACATTCCTAAGGTTAAGCTTAACAAAATGAAGTTGGGTCCCATACAAGCAACATTGAAGCATTCTTTTTAGACTTTAAACCAAAGCCAGTCAGAATTTGAGGAAGATCTGTGTAAAATGACCAACCCGCAAACAAAAGCTTTTTAGCAAAAATATTCAAAATTTAATGCTTCCAATGAATCAACATTAAGAAAAAACGTCTTTGGAAAGGTGTTTGGTACTGTGCTAGATGAAATTAAGAAAGAAATTAGAGGTAACTGGAAAAAGCAAACAACCTTACAGTTACCCGTTTTATTTAAAAAACATTGACACATTTCTTTTTGCCCAATTCACTTCCCATAGATAAACATCTTGTCCTGTTGTCTGATGCTGCGCCGTATATGGTAAAGGCAGGACAGAATTTAAAAATATTTTATGAACATTTAATTCATGTAAAGTGCCTAGCTCACGCATTAAATAGGGTTGCGGAAACTATTAGAATTTCCTTCCCGTGAGTCAGTTTATGACCCAATAGCAAATGTGAAAAAAATATTCATGAAGGCACTGATAAAGGCTCGGTTTTACAAGGCGAATTTGCCCGGAGTACCATTACCACCTGAGCCTGGAGTGACCAGATGGGGTACCTGGATTTGTGTGGCAATATTTGATGCAGATAATTTCCAAAAATTGAAAGACTTAATGTCACAAAAATGTCTGATGAATCACAGTGCATCCAAAAGTGTAAAGAACTATTTCAAGATGTTAAAGTGGAACAACAGATAATATATATAAAGTGTAAATATGTATTTTTAGCAGACAGTATTTTGCAACTAGAAGAATCGTGTACAAGTCTACCAGAGTCGATGAATATAATAGAAACACGTGTACAAAATTGCAAACAAATACGGAAAAGCAATGGTGGCAAAATTAGAAAGTTTAATAGAAAAAAGCACAGATTTTAAGGTTTTAAGGCAGATCGTAAACATAATGTCACGGAAAACTTAGTTCCAAAATTAATATTTTGCCATATAACTTCAGTGCACGTAGAGAGATCGTTTTCTTTATGCAAACATGTACTTAGTGATAGACGCCTCAAATTACGTAATAACTAAAGCGTTTTATAATTTTTCAAATTAATATGAATATAAGTGTGATATAAATTGATATAGGAAAATTGTATTTGTGGTTTAGTAAATTATATACAACTTTAATTTATTTGTGTTCAATATTCAATCCCCTAATTTTGTGAAATTTTAATTTAGAAAATCAAAATTTTGTTATTTTATTACTGATATATTCATCGCATATTTATGTAATTTTTGCATACATCCTGCATAAATTAAAAAAATTTGCATAGGTATATATGCGCATATTCTTAAGGTTTTTGGATGCATATAATCTGGTCTTTACTAATACGCTATGGGTCATAGCCTAAAGAAAACTATAGCTGCGACACTTAAGCGCGGCACCTTTGAGAAGCGAGGACCAACTTTATCACTATGTAGTGGGGAGGAAATAAATAAATCTAACTTGACGTCAACCCCCCGGCAATCATTAGTGAAGTGAGCCGTACTAAAATTTTTTGGGACGTTATATACGAAAATTGTTACTCTCCCCTATTATTTTGTTTAAACTTTCATCACAAAATATATGATTTATAAAATACTGTTTATTTCGAGTAGAGAATAACCATTTTTTTGATCCAAAAAGCTGCATAAAGAGAGCCGGATATTTATTTAAACATTACACCTGAAAGAAATAGTTAAAAATGTCTTTTGAAGTGAAATTAAGAATGTCGAATGTAAATTACTTGTAGTAAGTACAGCATTCCTGAATGCTGAATATAACTATAGAGAATAAGTTAATCTTTAAATATCAACAAAATCTATACACAACAAAAGTTTTTTTATATGAGATTTTATTTTGCACAAGTAGTTACGGTTTTAGACGAACCTGTGAAGATCTGCAATAATAATTTTGAAAATTTTTATTTATCTAGTTGTTTTCTTCTAAGCTAAAAAAAGATCTTATATAAGTACATAATTTTGTTTTATATAGATTCTTAGCAACCTGCACAATTTTATAAACGTATTATGTACGATTTTCGTAACAGCTTTTTCATTTTATTCGCTAGATAAAAATATTGTCAAGATGGTGAAATGAAAGTAAATTTTTGATCTGGCTATAGTTCACGAACTAGTTTATGCATGAAGTGCACAATTACGCTAAATCGGAGCAACCTGTACCGTGCGTTCAATTTATCTTGATAACATTTTGATTCGCTGTAACTTTTTTGTTTTTAAAGATATCAAGTTAAACAAAAAAGCAAAATGTAGGGTTGGTAGCAAAATTTTTTTCTACGTTACATATAAACTAAAACACTAACGATTTTCTGACATATCAGCCTACTCTATATTTATTAAATGGAACACCCTGTATATTACTACATTTTTAGAATCTCTAGAGAAGTCTAAACACATTTCGTGTATAATATCTTATACCTATCTTTCTTTGGGTGTTTACGAAATATTGACAGTTGAAAGTCGTGCATTTTGACATTTTGATAGGCTTTAAAATCTAAACCGCATGAGAGCAAAGAAAACGGTTTGCATATTCCTGTCTTAGGTTTTCATGAGCTATCAAATGACAGTAACTTTGAATTTAACCCGCGAATAAAATTGACCGGAACTTTTAAACCTCCGGTTAAATTGAAAGCCACTGTCATTCGATAGCTTATGAAAACCTAAGATAGAGATGTGCAAACCGTTTTCTTTGATCTCGTGCGATTTAGAGCCTGTCAAAATGCCCGACTTTCAACTGTCAATATTTCGTAAACAGCTAAAGATAGGTATAGGATATTATACACGACATGTGTTTTGATTTCACTAGAGAGTCCAAAAATGTAGTAATATACAGGGTGTTCTATTTAAAAAATATATAAAGTAGGTTTTTATGTCAGAAAATTATGGGTGTTGGTTTTATATGTAATCTAGAAAAAACTTGGCTACCAACCCTACATTTTGCTTTTTTGTTTACCTTGGTATCTTTAAAACCAAAAAAGGTACAGCGAATCAAAATGATATCAAGGTGCTGATCAAATCTGAAATAATGGATATATGTGAATAACGATCGACTTTTACGAAAAACAACCAGCAAAAACAATATTTTTGAGACTTACGCCTTTATCCCTTCCATAGTCGCGTGGGCTACAGTTGTAGCCCACTCTAAGTTGAAGCAAGATTATTAAGCGGTAGGAGACGCTACATTCGCACACCTTTCAGTAGCTGTCGTTTAAACATTAGTCTAACAGTCAGTAAACACCCACTAGCTATAAAGCTCGGCTGTTCGAGATATTTGAAGATTAATGTCACTGGGCTACGAGTGTAGCCCACGCGACCAAAGTTGTAACATTTTTTATAAAAGTATTTTATTAGTGTTTCCCTATTTTTTTCGTTTTAGAAAAATATTCTGGTAAGTAACACCTAGTACTTAATGTAGTACTTATATTTTATTAATTTACTGAAATTTTTAGACCCATAGATAAGCAAAAACATCATGTCGCTGGCTAAAAAAAGATGTGTGGAAAAAACAAACGATCCAGAGCTTTTGTTGAAATGGTTTGAAGAAGTTTCGAGTGGGGAGGAAGAAAATGCAGATGCTGAAGATTCAGACGAGTTTAAAGAAAATATTTTAACTCAGAGCGATCATAATTCTGCCTCAGAACAAGAGGCTTCGTCGAAAGATGAGGCGGAAGAGAACCCCGGTGAAAATTTCTTTGTTGGTAAATACCAAACTACACAATGGAAAAACAGAAGACCAACATTACAAGTACGTATGAGATCACATAATATTATAGCTCATTTACCGGGCCCCAAACGACAAGCTTGAAATGCAAAGACAGAAACTGAGTGCTGCACGAGAATTGTTGGGTCTAGAAGAACTGGTATCAGAAGTGCATGTTAGGCCAAATAATAGCGTTCGACGTTGTTCCATTTGGCCAAGAAATAAGGACAAATCTACAAGAATAACATGGGTCAAATGTAATCACCAGGTGTACAAAGAACACTATAGAGAAGTCTGTGTTAGCTGCCTGACCGATTAAAACTTTGTACCTTTTTTGCTACTTTGTACTTCATTTTTCGTGCAGTATAGGTTATGTTTTTTGTTCAGTTTATATTTAGGTATCTGATCTTTATATTATTTTAGCATATATTTTGTTATGTTTTAATTTATAAATAAAATAATGGTTTTTAGTAGATTAAAAAATGTATGCGTTGAAATGACAATTTTTTTATATTTTGTTTTCTAGAGCTCAAAGATCAATATTTCCTTTTAATGTTGTATTTCCTGTATTAATATAACATATTTAACTTGTCTAAAACAAAATTTGTATTATTTTTATTTTTAAATGTAAGACTAGTCAAAATTAAAATGGGCTACTATTGTAGCCCGCGCGACCAACCTAGTGACAAAACACCACGCGCCTAACGAAGGGTTATGGTAGAATACGAACTGTTTATTGTCAAACGAAATGTTTTGCACTTTCTTATCTTCCACATAATCACAACCTGGAAAATACTACCCACCAAACCGAAAATTTCGTATATCTAGATAATTACTAAATAACTAAGATAAGAAGATGCAAATCGTTTCGCGCTAAGTTAAACAGATCAAATTCTTTAAATGGAAAGGAGGCTATTCGACATGCTACATGAAATTTATTTAGAATTTTTAGAAGAATTCGAAAATCGGAAAATATGTCCCGCTCTTTTGAGACCTTTTATATTGAAATATAATTCAATTATATTGTCAAATTGAAATCAACATGGCTAAATGATGAAATGATTGTAAGACTAATAAAAAAATTAAAAACATGTTATTTCTTTAAAATGTGTATACATATGAAGGGTACAGGGGAAAAATGATCTAAGCGCCATATCCATAGGAAACTTTTTTATTATTGACTTCACATTCTTGATAAAAGTTGGTGTTTGAAAAAAAACTAATTTTGGCAATGCTAAATTAAAAATAAGTTATACAGGGTGCTCAATAAATACAAAATGATGGTTAAAAAATAAAAACCTTTGGAATATCGGAAAACCTTCTACAGAAAAATAAAGCTAGTATTAAAATAAAAATAAAAGTCAAATACCATTTTTTCCAAAAGTGCACCGCGTTGCGGAAAAAATCCATTTCAATTACTGAAAAAAACCGCTTTTTCTTAATTTTAGTCCTTATTTTTTTCAGCAACGATGCACTTTTGGAAAAAATGGTATTTGACTTTTATTTTTACCTTAATAGAGCTTTATTTTTCCTGTAGAAGCTTTTCCGATATTCCTAAGTTTTTGTTTTTTAACCACCATTTTTGTATTTTTTAGGTACCCTGTAATACTTAGTCTTAATTTAACATTGTCAAAATTAGTTTTTTTCCAAGCACCAACTTTTATCAAGAATAAAATTTTCTGTGAAATCAATAATAAAAGTTTCCTATGGAAATGGCGTTTAGATCGTTTTTCCCCTGTACCCTTCGTATATATTTTATGAATATTTCCATATTTTTAATTTTCGATTATTTTTGGGCACTTTAAATTTTGTAACCTATTATGATACGTTTTAGTCCGTTTTGGTGCTTTTAGTTAGTTTGGGTTAGTTCAATCAGCTTTCGTTTAGTTTTAATTTATTTTAGTCATTTGAACCCGGTTCCGATACATTATAACCAATTTTAATATTTTTGGTTAGCCGCCAAAACTGGGTCGTTCAATCAACTATCGATTACTTTCGGTTCCGATACGTTATTACCAATTTTAGTGTTTAGGATAGTCGCCAAAATTGAATTGATCTGGGTTAGTTTTAACTTACTTAATATTATTTTTAAGCTATTCCGATACGTTTTAGCCCGTTTTGGTACTTTTAGTTACTTTTGGTTTGTTTTGGTTAGGCTTTCAATCAAATTTTGGTTACTTTCAATTTATTTTAGTTATTGAATTAATTCAAGTTAGTCGTCAAAATTCGCTTAATTTTGGTTAGTTTCAACCTATTTTAATATTTTTAATCTGTTACGATACGTTTTAGCCCTTTTTGATGCTATTGGTTAGTTTTGGTTAGTCGTTCAATCGACTTTCGGTTAATTTCAGTTAGTTTTAATTTAGTTTAGTAATTTGAATCGGTTCGGAAACGTTATAACCAATTTAAATGTTTTTAATTAATTTAGGTTAGTCGCTAAAATTCGGTTAATTTGGGTTAGTTTCAACTTACTTTAATAATTTTAATCTGTTACGATATGTTTTAGCCCTTTTGGTGCTTTTGGTTACTTTTGGTTAGTCGTTCAATTGACTTTCGGTTAATTTCAGTTAGTTTTAATTTACTTAAATCATATGAACCGGTTCCGATACGTTATAACCAATTTTAAAGTTTTTGATTACTTTCGGTTTAGTCCCCTAAATTCGGCTAATTTGGGTTAGTTTTAACTTACTTTCGTTCAATCAACTTCCGGTTAATTTCAGTTAGTTTTAATTTATTTTAGTCATTGAACCGGTTCCGATACGTTATAACCAATTTTAATGTCTTTGGTTACTTGCCAATATTCGGTTAATTTGGGTTAGTTTGAATTTACTTTAACATTTTTAATCTGTTCCGATACGTTTTAGTCCGTTTTGGTGCTATTTACTTTTGGTTTGTCATTCAATCAACTTTCGGTTACTTTCAGTTAGTTCCAATTTATTTTAGTCATTTGAATCGGTTCCTATACGTTATAAGCAAATTTAATATTTTTGGTTAGTCGCTTAAATTCCTTTCGTTTTGGTTAGTTTTAACTTACTTTAATTTTTGTAACCTATTACGATAGAGCCTATGGTTACTTTTGGCTAGCTTTGGTTCGTCGTTCAATTAACTTTCGGTTGGTTTCAGTTAGTTCCAATTTATTTTAATCATTTGAACCGATTTCGATACCTTATGATCAAATATAAGTTTAAATAAACAAACTACCTAGCTGCTTAATTCTGCCGTTCTTTTCCCATTTTAACACATAAACATTAACTTATTTATATAACATACAAACAAAACAATATATACGCATAACGTCTATTTACCCAAACAACGAATCTTTTTCTATTTTAATTCCTATGAAAATTTATTGCACTCCGGCCCAGGTAAGCGCGTATGATTGGCATCGAGTTCCAACTGCGTGGTGTTCTCCCTTCACTGAGCATCACGGAGAAAATTAGATTCCGTACCCCACTAAACGAGCCGAGTGTCGCGGCTATAGTTTTCTTTAGGCTAGGCCACCGTCTATAGATATTCTAATAAGTCCGCTCACTCGAGCGTGCCGCGGAAAATTTCCCTCCTGCCTGCGCCAATCCCTCACCCATCGGCATTGACATTGACGTGTGTCAATGTCACGGCTTAGCCGTGACTCAGTTTTCGCAAGTACTTCCGCGATCGGACGATCTGAATTTATTTTTACGGAATAGTTTTCGCACGATTTACGCTATACGCTATTTAAAAAATATATATGGTTAAGATGGCTAAGGGTAGTTTTTCTTATTGTACTGTTGATGACTGCTATGTAATTACACGTGATCTCTCCTTCTTTCTCTCTTATGGAATTGGTAAAGACTTATTCAATTTTTATGAGACGAAGTGAATGAAGCTAACCGAAAGTTGATTGGATGACTAACCCAAACCAACAAAATCTATTAAAATTGATTATAACGTATCGGAACCGGTTCAAAAGACTAAAATAAATAAGGCTAAATGAAACTAACCTAAAGTTGACTGGATGACTAACCCAAACTAACCAAATATATTAAAATTTGTTATAGCGTATCGGAACCGGATCAAATGACTAAAATAAGTTAAGACTATGTGAAACTAACCGAAAGTTAATTAGACAACTAACCAAAACAAACCAAATGCATTAAAATTTATTATAACGTATCGGAACCGGTTCAATGTCTCAAATAAGATGAGACTAAGTGATTCGACGACTAACCCAGACTAACCGAATCTATTAAAATTGATTATAACCTAGCGGAACCGGTTGAATTCACTAAAATAAGTCGAGACAAAGTGAAACTAACTGAAAGTTGATTCCGGGACTAACCCAAATTAACCAAATCTATTAAAATTGATTATAACGCATCGTAACCGGTTCAAATGTCTAAAATAAATTGAGACTAAGTGAAATTAACCGAAAGTTGATTCGACGACTAACCCAATCTAACCAAATCTATTAAAATTGATTATAACCTATCGAAACCGGTTGATATGACTAAAATGAGTTGAGACAAAGTGAAACAAACTGAAAGTTGATTCGGCGACTAACTCAAACTAACCGAATCTATTAAAATTGGTTATAGCATATCGGATCCTGATCAAATGACTAAAATAAGTCGAGACAAAGTGAACCAACCTAACCGAAAGTTTATTCGACGACTAACCCAATCTAACCAAATCTATTAAAATTGATTGTAACCTACCGGAACCTGTTGAAATGACTAAAATAAATTAAGACAAAGTGAAACTATTTGAAAGTTGATTAGACCACTAACCAAAACTAACCAAATGTATTAAAATTGATTATAACGTATCGGAACCGGTTCAAAGGACTCAAGTAAGTTGCGACTAAGTGAAACTAACCGGAAGTTGATTCGATGACTAACCCAAACTTACCAAATCTATTAAATTTGATTATAACCTAGCGGAACTGGTTGAATTCACTAACATAAGTCGAGACAAAGTGAAACTAACTGAAAGTTGATTCGGCGACTAACCCATACTACCCAAATCTATTAAAATTGGTTGTATCATATCGAAACCTGATTAAAAGACTAAAATAAGTTGACTAAGTGAAACTAACAGAAAGTTGATTAGACGATGAACCAAAGCTAAACAAATGTATAAAAATTTATTATAAAAACGTATCGAAACCGGCTCATATAAATAAAATGAGTTGAAACTTGAGAAGTATTTACTTCAATCACGTGTCCTGTGCTACTCGCTACGCGCGCGTCAGTATCCCATATTAAGCAAACATAATCGAAACTAACTTTAATGAATCAAACAAGCGCATTGAGACGGGGGCGCTACACGCTTGACCAACCCTGTCTAACACTAAACTAAAATTAACACCAACTAACAAATATAACCAAAAAAATTAAAATAAAACATGTCACCGACGGGAATCGAACCCGGGCCGTAGTATCACAAGCACAAATGCTGATCCCGAAACGCAACTGTGCATGATTGCAAATAGTTATACCAGACGCTAGACGCTTGTATAGAAACGCAAGGAACATAAGGAAACAAAATACCTATAGTCAGCAAGAGAAATAAGCATGCTCCTCAAATCCCCTTTTCCACCTTTAATATAGAGCAATGAATAATATCAATTCTTATCAGCTTAATATCACTATCGCTTTGCCTCGCTAAAATAAGTCATATAAAATCATAATTTCAGGAATAATAGATATTATATAGATATATATTTTAAATTCAGTACAACACAACTATTGACTAACATAAAATTGTCAAACTGAGAAATGTACCATTTTAATTTAAAACCATATAGAATTAAAGAATTAATCTGGCAACACAGCATTGTCTACAAACCTCTCATGCGCCGTCTGCGTTATTTCAATAAAAACAAAACAATGCATTGAAAGTCGGCAGAGAAAAGTAGTAGCAGTTACAGCAGATTTGTACACACGTTTTTAATGATAATTTATTTAAAAAAGTCACGAGTAGCACAGTATACGTGATAGAAGTGACTACTTCGTTAGCGAGTCTCAACTTATTTTACTTTTTTGAGCCGGTTCCGGTACATTATAATCAATTTTAATGGATTTGGTTAGTTTTGGTTAGTCGTCTAATCAAATTTCAGTTAGTTTCACTTAGTCTCAACTTATTTTAGTCATTTGAGTCGGTTCAGATACGATATAATCAATTTTAATAGATTTGGTTAGTTTGGGTTAGTCTCAACTTATTTTGGTCATTTGATGCGGTTCCGATACGCTATAATCAATTTTAATAGATTTGGTTACTTTGGGTTAGTCGCCGAATCAACTTTCAGTTAGTTTCACTTAGTCTCGTCTTATTATAGACATTTGAACTTTCGATACGTTATAATCAATTTTAATACATTTAGTTAGTCGTCTAATCAACATTCGGTTACTTTATCTCAACTTATTTTAGTCATTTGATCAGGTTTCGATTTGCTCTAACCAATTTTATTAGATCTGGTTAGTCTGGGTTAGTCGCCGAATCAACTTTCAGTTAGTTTCACTTTGTCTCAACTTATTCTAGTCATTTGAGTCGGTTCCGATCGTTATAATCAATTTTAATAGATTTGGTTATTTTGGGTTAGTCATCGAATCAACTTCCGGTTAGTTTCACTTAATCTCAACTTATTTTAGACATCTGAACCGGTTCCGATACGATATAATCAATTTTAATACATTTGGTTAGATGGTTAGTTTTAGTTAGTCGTGTAATGAACTTTCGGTTAGTTTCCCTTAGTCTCAACTTATTTTAGTCATTTGAGTCGGTTCCGGTACGTTATAATCAATTTTAATAGATTTAGTTAGTTTGGGTTTGTCGTCGAATCAACTTTCGGTTAGTTTCACTTAATCTCACTTATTTTAATCATTTGAACCGGTTCCGATATGGTTAGTTTGGGTGAGTCGCCGAATCAGCTTTCGGTTGGGTTAGTCGTCCAATCAACTTTCGGTTAGTTTTACTTCGTCTCTTAAAAATTGATTAATTCTTTACCGATTCCATAAAAGAGAAAAAGGAAGAGAGAGAGTCATATGCTTTATCTCTCTTGCGAGACGAAAATTCCAAAGCGTGTCGTTACATGCATGGCTTTGAAAAATCACTTTCATGAATCCAAAGAATATCAAAATAGCGTAAAATTTGTGGATTTCTAATATTTACCTTCGCCCAAATTATGTATATAAGTTGAGTTATATATGAGTATAAGTGAGTTTGATCGCTGTTTTAACCAATAATTAAGAATAAAAAACCCTAGATGGCAAACACTTTTAATGCTTGGGTTAAGTTATGGGTGTGGCACAGGTTAGTTGGTGTTTTCATTTTTTTTTTAAAGGCGACAACCACTTTGACAACGCATTTGTCATATTAATAACAAAATGTAATAAAATACCGATATCTATCGACAGCCGAAAATATCAGGTTAAAATTATGGATGTCGCTATTTTCCTGTTATATTTTGTAACTTGTAATCGTAATTAAACAATACAAGTTGTACCTACTGGTATTTTTATCCATATCGTAGATAATATTTCGTTTATTATTTACTTATTTATTATAATACTAAGTAACTATTACAAAGTAGTATCATTAATGAGCTATAAATGAGACAGATAATGTCAATAGTTCTTCATAACAAATAAATAATCCAAACATTAATACGTAATCGTATTCATATCATTTATTTCTAATAGAACACTCCCCGTATAAAAATAATCGAGCGGCAGTTCATATTGATCGTACACCGTAGCTGCACCCATTCGTTTACTGTACAGTGGCCGAGTGTGTTCAAGGTCAACGGCAGTATTTTCCACGGCATGCTGGAGTGAGCGGACTTATGAGAATATCTATAGACGGTGGCTAGGCTATGGGTTGTTGGATATTTTATAGAGGCAGTTCCGGACAGAGGTTTTTTTAAGTGAACCGAAATTACTTTCTGGCGTTTTTGGGGGAGGGTCAGTTTCTTTTTTTATTGAACAACATACTTGGATTAAAAATTCTGCATTTTTATTCATCATTTCCCATTTTCTTTGAGTTTAAAACATTATAAATGACAATGACAAACAAAAAAAATAAATGAAAACTACAGAGTTTAAAACCGGTAGGTATGGAAGAACATAATATGATTTAATCAGCCTAAAAAAGATTACTTAATGATAAATCAGAATATACTAACATTATAAATAAACTAACATGAAATATAAAAAATAAAAAAATTTAAATATAATACTAAAAGTTAAGGCAATTAATAGAAACACACTGTATGTACTTACATATTTTTAACAACAGCACTACTATGCGCACATTCTATTCTAAAAACATTATTCTATGTATATATTAGTCAGCACAGTGCAGACATCTATCGATTTATTGCTACCTAGAAACATTGCAACTCTAAAAAATAAGGCAGTTTCAGAGGGCCTCAGAGTTGCGCGCGCATCACATTGTTGACAAAAATGTCTAATATTACACTTCACGCATTGCCCTCCGCTCGCTTCGCTCGCTACGGAGGCGCTATCAACAGAAACTAACCAAAACTAACCCAAGACAAGCCCAAAATGGAGAAGAAAAACTGTATTGCCACTGGAATCGAAACGGGGCCACCGTATCGCAGATTCAGCATCCAACCGCTGAGCAACGGACCACTTGACAGCAATTTGCTAGACCCTAAAGATATGGTGTTTTCAACAATTTAATGCGCGCGCAACTCTGAAGCCCTCTGATGTGGCACGGGAAACGTCTACTCCTTAAGAATAGTTGAAGGGAATACGAAGGCCTACAAAATAGGATGATCAAAGTTGATAGATATTAGATCTTTTATCATGCCATGTTTAACTTTCTAAATGATTTGGCTATAGCGCAAACATATCTAGAACCAATTGTGCTATCATATGAAGAAGAAAGAAAGAAAACTGTTCAGTGCTTCGTTTTTCTGTAGCACTCTATATATTCAAGCTTATTTGCTCTTGATTCCCTATAACTTTCATTTTCATTTTTTACGCGTGTTAATTGTTTTATTCAAGACTAAAATTTTAGTAGGGGTAGAATGGAATTTTATCTGTCACCTACGATGACTAAATCTACGTTATCCGCCATATATTCTCGTCAATTACGTCGTCTGTCAAAATATTTCTAGTGAGGTACGTCATTTTAAAAGTTTTGACTTATCACAGCCATCATCAAGAACTACGTTACGCGGACTACGTCATCCGTCAAAATAACTCAAGTATCTGAACTTTCCACAACTTTTTCCATGTGCAAATTTAATGCAGATCATCGAATTCCCTTGAGACAGTCCTGATATGACGCATACAACAAAACATTTGCCATATTCCCCACATAATATATTAAACCAAGAAAATATGGCTCGTTTCAACTATCACTGTCAAATTGCTTGAATGTATCTAATTTTCTCACCTTGTACGAGAATTCCTGGAACGCATTAGTATGCCCCTATCGAGATTGCTCCGTTTCCAATTTTCGACGTTCCGCCGACGTTAATAGACCGAAACAAAATCTACATAACCAAGTAAACTGGCATACGGTTTATCAATTTAATAAAGGAATGAAGCAGACGTTTCTCAGTGCTCTCCAGAATCAGAGAGAATATGTAATAAATGTCAGGATTCTAAGCTCGTGTGTTTATATGGAATCCGAGGATGTTTGTTGCATTGACGTCATTAATAGTATTGCTGTTTATTTAAAAAGTTCCTCAAATTAAGGGAAAACAAGAGAGTTGATTTTTTGATTTTTCTGAAAATCGTCCGAAGTCTGAAGGGCCTTTATCTTCACTTGAGAACTGTTTACCAGCACTAATTTAAAATTTATTTCGATCTAAAAAAAGAGTACGAAAAAGAAATGAAACAAATCAATAGTGATTATTTCGCCAGAAAACTATCTTTGGCAGATAATAAAAATAGAGTAGCCTGGAATATTGTTAACAATCTAACAAATAATAAAAATCACAGCACTCCAGTCCTTCCCGACGGTAATCTCCAAGAGGTTGCTGGTAACTTTAATTCACTGTTTGTCGATTGTGCAAAAAATATTGTAAATAAAAATAGTACATTTGTACCAGGAACGAACTGTCATGCTTTGTTGGGAAATAGGCCGGAATCTATGTTTTTGAGTCCCGTTACAGAAATTGAAATATTAAATATTGTTAAAAATTTCAAAAACATAAACTGTGCAGGAGAAGACGAAATTCCACTCTCTTTATTAAAAAAATGTATTTATGTTATAACAAAACCACTTAACGACATTTTAAATTGTTCTCTTTCTGTTTCAGAGGGGATGTACTCCAGTACTTTGCAGAATGCTTACGTGATTCCCCTATATAAGAAAGGGGACCGTAATAGCCTGGAAAATTACCGCCCGGTTAGCATTTTGCTTTCGTTTTCGAAAATATTCGAAAAGATTTTTTACGACCGACTTAAAAAGTATTTTATATCTAACGGCCTGTTTTCAAACTTCCAGCATGGATTCGTGGAAAACCGATCTGTTAACACAGCCATTTTTGAGTTCGTGAGGGGTACGCTGGAGGCCATGGAGAGGGGGGAGGTTGCATGTGGTCTTTTTCTTGACCTCTCCAAGGCCTTCGACTGTCTTTCTCACACCGATTTGTTAAACAAATTGTTCAGGTATGGCGTAAGAGGGCTCGCATTGTCGTGGATAAAAACATATCTCTCAAATAGAACTCAGAGGGTGGTCATCAGAAATAATAATTCTAAATTTATATCTGAAAAACTACTAGTAAAACTAGGTGTCCCACAGGGAAGTATACTAGAGCCACTCCTCTTTATTGTTTACTTAAATGACCTGCCTTCTGCTGTTTTTAATACTTTAACAACTATTGTAAACTTCGCTGATGACACAAACCTATTAATTAAGAATAAA
Source organism: Pissodes strobi (assembly GCA_016904865.1). Lineage (NCBI taxonomy): Eukaryota > Metazoa > Arthropoda > Insecta > Coleoptera > Curculionidae > Pissodes > Pissodes strobi. The sequence goes on from MU182154.1 coordinate 530,719, forward strand.
AATATCAACACATTATTGCGTCATTCAAATGAACAGTTCTTATTATTAAAAAAATGGTTTCACGACAATGGGCTTATCTTGAATACAGAAAAAACGCAGTGCATTATCTTTAAGACTTCTCGAAATATGAAGGATGTTCCTGATACTATCAAGATAGAAAGTTCTGAGATTGTTATTGCAGACTCATGCAAATTTCTGGGTTTGTATATAGATGGAAATTTTAAGTGGGATTGCCATATTGACTCCCTCTGTAAAAGACTAGCAACGGCATGCTATATGCTAAGAATAACAATTAGATATTTAAGCTACGACATTGGCCGTATGGTATACACAGTTCTTTTCTATCTCTATTGAGATATGGTATAATATTTTGGGGCCAAGCTTCAAATATATCTCGAGTATTTTTATGTAAAAAAAAAACTTTAAGAATTTTATTAAATATGGATTACACTCAATCATGTCGTGGTGTATTTAGAACACAAAATCTTTTAACGGCATCCGGAAATTATATTTATGAGTGCATTGTGTTTTTCAAAAAACATCCCGAAAATGTCCATCATTTAAAGAGAGACCATGCTTATTGTACAAGAGGTAAATTGTTAGATTATAACTTTCCAAAACATTCATTAACCTTGACAGAAAAGAGTTGTCATTATGCAGCTGTCACCTTTTATAACAATTTGCCATCTAAAATTAAAAACATAACTAACATTTCACAGTTTAAAAAATGCCTATTTGAGTACTTAAATGGCATTGAACCCTACACCATTCAGGAATACCTGGACTTTAATGATAATGTCCATGGGGGCTCTATATTGTGTGTCTAGATTTGTGGTTTTTTTATTGTGTAATGTGTCTAGATTTGTGCTTTTTTTATTGTGTAATTTGTTTTTTATTATGTTTTTATTATTTTATATACATCTTTGACGTATTTCAAACTTTGTAACCTTACAAATTTGTTTTGAAATAAATACTTATCTATCTATCTAACTATCTAATTGTTTTACGTTCCAGTTGTACGCTAGCACTATCAACATTATTCACACTATTTACACTTGCATTTCGTCTCAAAGTAGGAAAGTCTCCGTCATAGTTCCGATTATTCGGGGACTGGCGCTGTTTTGCCGTTTGCGGGTTTGTATGTACTTCTGCTTGGTGGTTGCTTCGGTAGCTGCAGCTGGGCTATTTTGTAGAGGTACACCGGGCCCTTTTCGCCAATGGATCGATGTGTACCTCCACAATTGGTACATTTGATATTATTATTCGTGCATTTAGTTACCTGATGGAGACCTGAGCATTTGTAGCCCCTCCATTCTCTGCGGCAATATCTTAATGCATGGCCCTGTCCCTGGCACCTCTTGCACTGCACCACAGCCTTTTCAGTGCGGCGACGCCGCCGCGGTGCTCCCAAGAGACACGGACTGACATCAGATATCTACATCTGTGATTCAGTTGATGGCCTCTATGATGACCTGAATTTCAGTTCATACTTTTCCATGAGCGCATTTCTAACCTCCTGAGGAAGAATGCCACCATCAAGCCCCTTAAGGATGAAGGCGTAGATTTTTTGAAGTTTTTCGGCATACGAGTGGAACTCAACTGTTTAAATTCAGCCAATCTTTAGTTGGAGCATTTCTTGTGTATTTCACGTTGAAGCCGGTGACATTGGCTTTCTTGAGGTTTGGCACAAAATCTTTTTGATTTACTGGCCCCCCTTTAATTATAATGGGGGGTGGCAGTGCTGGTTTAACTTTGAGGGTAGACTTGGGGTTGGGGATCACTCTGGCGGACCTCCTGGCGGCCTTATTATTACTTCTTCGGACAGCAGTGAAGTATCACCTTCCAATGTGTCGCTTAGGGGTACAAATCTATTTTAGTAGGTATTGTTGCAGTTTGTTGCGTGGCTGGTTACATCCACATCCAAGTAGTCTTTACGAATGTTTCGTTTGAAAGGTACCGTCTTAAATGGCGCTTTGAACTCTGTTGTCTCGATATTTGGAGGCGGGGCTTGAGTGGCCTGAGGGGGCGAAGCCTGAGTGGGGTGGCTGATGCAATTTGCATCTCAGTTTCCATAGGTCACAGCAATTTTTTGCCTCTTAGGAAATGTTGGCAATGTTTCGCTTTTCCCTTTGTCTTTAAAGATTGCCGTCTTACTTCTGGTTTTTTGACCGCAGGTAACCCTTGCTTTAACTGGCTGCTTTTTCGTTATTAAGAGAGGATGGACTTCTCTATGATGCTGTCCCACCTGACGAGTGGCATCTTCAAGATCCTCTAGCATTAGACAGCGACAGCGAATAGACACTGAGCAGATATAGCCTCACAGGTGCCCGCATTCGCAGCAGCTATCGGTCCGAATCCGATTGGATTTGTGGTGCGTCATCTTCCGTCTCGGCCATTGCGGTATTCGGTCCGGGGATCCGTCCCCGGAAACTGAAAAACTAATAGTTAACTCAGCGAATTATTATTACTGACTACACATATAGTACATAAAGTAGATATCGCGTTTTTAAACCACCACAGGTAAGTATAGGGTCTCGAAAACCGAAGTTTAAGTGGCGCTTGTTCAACACACCTGAGGCCAAGTAATCAGGTCTGCTCCGCAAGACGGTCACAGGCAGATTCCTATTTCTCTTAAGCTCCGATCGACCCTTTCAGTGGCTTTCTGTATGCGGTGCACTTCCATTTTGGAAATATATCAGAATAAATCCTTCTTGCCTCCACGCAATTACCCAGTGCTTGTCTATAAATTGGATGTATGTCAGCATAAATAATAACGGCTGGCATTTTATTGTATTCTGATTTATGATTTTAATAACGTGTTATACAAAAGCTTGTTTTTTTCGAAAACGGCTAGTTTTGTCGAATCAAATATAGGACACCTTTTTTAAAGAGAAATGACCAAAGTGTTTAAGAAATCAGTTTTCAGCACTTAAAAAGACACCCAACAAGTCTGCTGCTAACTTTCCTGCCAATGTAAAACATCTACTGTAATATAATTTTACATATCAACTGCAGTATGTTTTTGCATATTATTAAATATTAAAAGCTCGGTAAATTATACAAGTGGGTTCCAAAGTTAGAGCCGAAAAGATAAATCGCTGGGTACTCCTTTAAGGCTCTATATCTCCGTTCAAGGGGCACTTTAAGAAATGTTTGTCTAAGAAAAATTAGAGCTATCTTGACCTCCCCTATACGCTCTCGAAAGTATCCTATATACTTACTGGACACCCTGTATATGGTTTATTTAGAAAGGAAGTTTTATTTATATAATGCTTAATCGATAAATAAATTACTAAATAAATATATCCAGGATATGGGATCAGTGCAACATGATCCAAGACTACATCGAAATCTTCGACGGATGGGGATCATCTGCGACAACTTTGGCTCATCTGTGCAGTGGCGAAACCATTCCAGAAATTATTAGCAGCGGTCCGGAATTACTCTTGAAGTTCCGCACCTCGCCCTTTGGAAACCCCTTTCATCCGTTGCCTCTCTCTTACTTACCGGGATTGGAGCTAGAAGTACAGGTAAAAATACTATTTTGTTCATAATATTATTAAAGTACACTGACGAAATAAGTCACTATAATTTTAAATATTTTTTGTGACATTATCTTTTAATGGATTTTGATATTCACTGGCGGGTAGCCCCATTATTTATTTAGCTACATTGTCGTGGCAAAGTTTTATTTTTTCTTCCATTTAATTCAATTAACGCGAAAGTGGATGGATTTTAGTCTCTTATTAAATAAGCCTTTTCCAATTTATTCGATATTCTAACATTTTTTTAATTACTAAAAAGTGGATTGGAAATTGAAATTAATATTCCATTCTATTTTATGTTGCTTCATTTATGGCTTGGAATTAAATATAAAAAGCCTTTATGGTGTGTTTTGGTCTCCTAGGTTTTCTTCGTTGACAAAGACTCGCCGACATATATAGAGCCAGGAAAGAAATGCGAGTTTCTGGTAACCTCTTTTGACAATATTACGGGCTTCTTGCAAAGTCCCTTGCACTCCCTTCCGCCAAATACAACTTGTCACTATCACCTCAGGTAAGTCTTTGGAATCTCATTCTAAGATTATTACTAGATCTCATAGCTGCAATGAATCATTTAAATAATATTTAAATTATAAATCAAAAATACTTTTCCACTCCTTTTTTTTATTTTAAATTCTTTGGAAACGATTTAAATAATCTGAAATAATCTAGGTAATTTTTCCAAGACAAAGTCATTCTGTAAAAGATCTAAATATTTTCTTTTATATGAAAATTTTCCCATTTGCTTAATTCAGTGGAAAGAACGGCAACATCGTCACGTCGCAATCGGGAGGCAATAGTTTTAACCGACAAGGTTTCCAAACTTCTCATAAAGCTGCTAAACAAAGTTTAGCCCTCACGGAATTTAGAGAAGGCTCTAACAACTTACAACAGATCACTATTAACTGGATACTAATATGCAAGTTGCACTTCTTGGTTAAAACATGGAAAATTGCTTTTGTAGTCGGATCTTTCTAAATGACTCGAATATTATTGCAGCGAATTAAAACTTGAATTGATTAATGATTTTCAATTTTCTTAAAATGATTTAAATCTTGTTGGAATAATTTGAATATCGCAATGATTTAAATATTTTTATTAAACGATTTACGATTTTCAATCATTCTAAAAAGATTTAAATCTTTTTGAAATGATTCGAATATGCCAAAAGATTTAAATCTTTTCAGAATGATTTTAAATTATAAATTTCGAAATAGATTTAAATGATTTTAAAATATTTAAATCGAAAATAGATTTAAATATTTGCTTTACAGAGGCTTAACTGAAAAATGCCATTTTAGAATGTTACTAATTAGATTTTCTGTAAATAGGAAAACGGCTTACTTAAAATAATAATTTAACTTTTGTAGATAGAATCGTATTTAAATGTTTTTTCAAGACATTTACGATTTTAATTGTTTCTAAAAAGATTTAAATCGTTTTGCATGGGTCTGACTGAAAAATACCACGTTACGAAAAGGTTTTCTAAAAGTAATAAATTGCCTTAAAATACACAGTGGTTGAAAAATTATCAAAAATATGAAAAATCATTACAACCGAAAAAAATTTTAATTAAAAAAATATTTCAATATTTGTTAGTTTCAGCTTTGCTTATGTCTATCTGAAAAATACCATTTTGAAATGTTACAAATCGAGTTTTCTAAAAACAGCCAAACGCCCTAGTAGTTGAGAAACATAAGCCTGGAACTCCAACAGAATTTCTAATTTATGAATCTCAATCTTAAAAAGATTAAAATCCTGTCGGAAGAATTGCAATATTGCAAGAATTTAAATGCTTTTAAAACTATTTGCAATTTTCAATATTTCTAATAAGATTTAAATCTTTTTGGAACGATTCAAATTTGCTAAAAGTTAGATATTTGCAAAATGATTGTAAATCATGATTCATGATTTTAAATACATTATTTAAATGATTTGAAAAAGATTTTAATAAAAACAAAATTGACATATTAGCTGAAGTTTTAGTTTTGCATAACCCAACTAAAAATGTCATTTCAAAGTATTAGGAATTGGATTTTCTAAAAATAACGAAACGCCTCAGAATGCGCAATAGTTGAGAAAAATAAGCCTGAAATGCCAACAAAATTTCTCTATTATATCTTCCAATCTTCTTAAAACGATTTGTCTTGTCGGAAGAATTGTAATATCACAATGGTTTAAATATTTTTCAAACGATTTATAATTTTAAATCTTTCTAAAAAGATTTAAATCTTTACGAAATGACTGGAATTTGCGACAAAATTTAAATCTTTAGAGAATGATTTTAAATCATGAATAATTTCGGAAGAGATTTGAATCATAAGTCAAAAAAGATTGCCGCGGATTATGATTTTAAATCATTTGAAAAGGAATTAAATCGAAACAATATTTAAATATTTGCTGAAGTTTCAGCCTTGCATAAGTCTACTAAAAAATACTATTTTTAAATGTTACGAATGGGGTTTTCTAAAAGTAACGAAACATCTCAGAATGCACAATGATTGAGGAAAATAAGCCTGAAATTCCAACAAAATTTCTCTTTTATGGCTTTCAATCTTTTTAGAATTATTTAAATTTTGTGGGAAGAATTGGATTACAATGATTTAAATTTTTTCAAACGATTTATGATTTTAAATATTTCTCAAAAGATTTAAATCTTTATCAAATGACCGTAATTTTCGATAAAATTTAAATCTTTACAGAATGATTTTAAATCATGAATAATTTCGAAAGAGATATGAATCATAAATCAAAAAGCATTGCCGCGGAATATGATTTTAAATCAATTATTTAAATGATTTGAAAAGGATTTAAATCAAAATAATATTTAAATATTTGCTGAAGTTTCAGCTTTGCATAAATCTACTAAAATACATATACCATTTTAAAATGTTACGAATGGAGTTTTCTAAAAGTAACGAAACACCTCAGAATGCGCAATGATTGAGGACAAGAAGTCTGATATTTCAACAAAATTTCTCTTTTATGGCTTTCAATCTTCTTAGAATTATTGAAATTTTGTTAAAAGAATTGGAATATCACAACGATTTAAATTTTTTTAAACGATTTGTGATTTTAAACCTTTCTAAAAAGATTTAAATCTTTATGAAATGACTGGAATTTGCGACAAAATTTAACTCTTTAGAGAATGATTTTAAATCATGATTAATTTCGAAAGAGATTTGAATCATAAATCAAAAAACATTGCCGCGGAATATGATTTTAAATCAATTATTTAAATGATTTGAAAATTATTTAAATTTCTCTTTTATGGTTTCAATCTTCTTAGAATTACTAAAATTTTATTGAAAGAATTGGAATATCTCAATGATTTAAATTTTTTGAAACAATTTGTGATTTTAAATCTTTCTAAAAAGATTTAAATATCTATGAAATGTTGAAATGACTGAAATTTGCGACAAAATTTAAATCTTTAGAGAATGATTTTAAATCATGAATCATTACGAAAGAGATTTGAATCATAACCCAAAAAATCATTGCCGCAGGAAATGATCTTAAATCGATTAGTTAAATGATTTGAAAAATGTTTAAATAAACAAAAATTGCTGAAGTCTCAGCTTTGCATAAGTCTGATTAAAATATACCATTGAAAATGTTATAAATGGGATTTTTTTTAATAAGAAAAAGGCCCTGCATAGTGTTGGGAGTTGAAATAATAGCAATATCATAATAAGTTAAACGTGTTTTAAACCATTTACAATTTTAAATCTTTCTAAAGCGATTGAAATATATTTGAAATGATTTGATTATGCAACAAGATTTAAATGTTTTCAGAATTATTTTAAATCATGAATTATTTCGAAACATATTTAAATCATAAATCAAAACCCGTCGCCACAGGGAATGATTTTAATTCAGTGATTTAAATGTCTCAGCTTTGCATAAGTGTTACTGAAAAATATCATTTTAAACTGTTAAGAACTGGATATTCTTTAAATAAGGAAACACCCTGCACATTAATTGAGAAAAATAAGCTTGAAATTCTAACATAATTCTTATTTTATGACTCAATCTCCTTAAAAAGATTTAAATCTTGGTGGAAAAATTGAAATATGAAAATTATTTAAATTTTTTTTCAAACGATTTACGATTTTAAATCTTTCTAAAAGGATTGAAATCTTTTCAAAATCATTTTAAATCATGAATCTATTTTAAAGAGATTTAAATCATAAATCAATGGTCATTGTCGCAGAAAATCAATTATTTGCCTTGAAGAAAAAAACAAAAAATGTATTAAATATTTGCTGAATTCTCAGCTTTGCATAGGTCTGTCTGAAAAGTAGCTTTTTGCGATATTACGAATTCGATTTTCTAGATATAACGAAACGCCTCAAAATGCACAGTGGTCGTTTTACGGCTTTCGATCTTCTTAAAACGAATTAAATCTTATTGAAGAAATTGGAATATTGCAATGATTTAAATATTTTTCAAGCGATTTATGATTTTAAATCTTTCTAACAACATTTAAATCTTTATGGAAAGATTCCAATATGCAAAAAGATTTAAATCGTTACAGAATGACTTTCAATCATGAATCTTCTTGAAAGAGATTTAAATCATAAATCAAAAATTATCGCCTCAGGAAATGATTTTTAATCAATGATTTAAATGATTATATAATTTATTAAAAACTTATTTCGCCACTTCCCAAAGACTTTTTCCTAATCATTGTATGTTTTATTTCAGATTTAGTGATTCTAAAATAATGTGTTGATCAGTCAAATTTTTGCATGAAATATAATTTTTCTTGGAAAAACCCAATTTTCGCTCCGCAACGGAGGTGTAGAAGAATTGACAAAGGACGTTACGCCGCTGTCGTTAGTTTGCCCTGTTGCCTAGCATCCAATCGCGACGAGGCGGTCCAATCAGTAGCGTAACATCTTAAGCGGCCGTTCGGCTTGTAAACTTGATTAATTTTAAATAATTTAATGTCTTAAAAAGGTAATATTTAAATCAGTCACTCTATTTTATTAATTTGTATCGATTTAAGAGGTCAGCCGAAAGACATCATATGGATATCGTTCCTCAAATACCATATAAACAACGAGAAAATCAACGACTACAACAGTGGGGGCTGCGATGTTCAGCTGCAGATTTGGGATGGCGATATAAAGAGCCGAAACTCTGTTCAGCTCATCGGTCAGTTTTGTAAAGACGACAAGCCTAAGTTGTGCGACCACGCGCTGCTGACTAATTCGTCTCGACTTACGAGACCTTGTAGGTACGTTTCTTAGGAAAAATTCATGCATGTTTAAGATGTTAATAGAAAAATAATTCCTTGGAACAAATGTCCAGAAACGCTTTAGATGAATTAATAAATAGCTACACTTCTCGTGGAAGATTAACTTTTGTCCCGCAATGGCGTAGATAGAGGTGGAACAAATAACGTTTTTGACGCACCTTCACCTCAGCCACTGTGGGCAGAAAATTAGATTTTGTACTAAGAAGCAATTATTACTGTAAGAAGGCTTAAGAGCCTAACTTTTTTTTTTCCAAATTTATCTCGGGGAGTCTTTGAATTAACTACAATCCATTGAATTAATACCGTTTATAAGTTTAATTTTCATATTCCAGCCTATCCGAAAGCTACGTGAGCACAAGTTCCGACTTGACAGTAACGCAGACCATCAAATACGGAACCGTCTTGTACCCGGTCCATTTTAGTCTTCGGTACGAATTCATCGATTTATCCCAAGACGGATTGCAAATGAACCGAAATCCTTGCGACAGATTATTTGCGGAGCAAAAGGGAAGGTTCAATTCCCCTAAAATTACGTTTTTATTCGGGCGAGGGGGACAGAGCGACCTGAATTGCTTGTATCAGTTCGAATCTGTGGAACCACAGAATTTAAAATTGACTTTCAGCAAGGCGGCGTTTGGAAGAAAAGAGTGCCAATCGGAGTTTAATCCAGAAGTAAATAGGTTAGTATGCGTAATAAAACCACCCAAACCAACTCTACAACGGTTCGCAATTGGTGCCAAAAAGACTAAAATAGTTTTCAGGCCGTTTAATAACTAAACCACACCTTAGATTTTGTGTGTATATATAGTTTATAAGCTTTTATGACAGGGTTAATAAATTTTCACCCGAACATTGAGTGTAAATGTTACCCCAGGAGAATAAACAATTGACAATTTGTTTTCTAGTGATACGTACTTCTATTACTAATAATGATTTGAAACTTGATTTTGCTGGAACAAACTGAGCATTAACTGGTTATATTTCATTATTATATCCTTTTTGAGGTGGACTTCCGGTTCGTCTTCGGTCGAGTCAACACGCGTTGCGTAGCGGCTCCTTTGTCGCCATTGGGTGAACACGTGGCAATCACTCAGTGATCGTTGTTTCACCCTGAGGGAGAATCGGCTGTCCTAGCCAGAAGAAATTCCCATTCACGCCGGCATCCAGGCGTCGTCGGCGTCGGGAACCGGATATTTCCGTGGGATCATTTCTGTCCGTGCCTGCCAAGATTCAGCTCACAACTGCCATTTTAGATTTGTTTGTGATAGTCAAAGCCTTCAAAAGAGCACATGCTCGACACCTTGAAGGGGCAAAAAATATAGTGCCACTGATCCACCAAGGATGTAACCTATCTGGGAGAGTCGCCCCAGTCCTAGCTAAGACCGGAGGGGGGGCCTTACTGGGCGAATGCGCTAGGCGCAAAACCCACTGACAGAAACACCACCACCATAATCTTTTTGAGGTGTTGGAGTAGCTTTACACCTATTATCAGATTTTACATGTCATCAAATGTCTTAATGTCACCAACGCAATAAATTAATAATTAAAATACTGTTTAGGCAAATGATTTAATCATTAATTTTCAAGATAAAATTCCGACAATTAATAATAATTCATATCTTTATCTCAACAACTCATTTTAAATGTAGTAGAATATTTTTTAAAATAAGAAACAAATCAACACAATGCAATTGAAAAAGTACGATTTGCAAATCAAAAATTCCATCCAGAGCTACGGACTCCGAATACAAGAAAAACGCAATACATCATATAAAATAGGAAAAAAATTATTTTAGAGATCTCAAATTGCATCGTCACTAGCAATTTCTTCATATTCGGAGTTTTCCGGGGAATCTTCATACGTTTTATTACTAATGGTTCAATATTCATAATATTTAATGAAATTCTGTTTTCACTGCTTCTTCTATAATTCTTTCCGTGTGTCTTACGTAGTTTGTCCAATATTCAGGTGGAAACTCACAAATGGTTTTGTACGAAATGACCAAAACTTCATTGGGGAACCCTGTGTTCGTTTAATTTCTTCGTCATATTTCCTCTTAGCCTCAGACCAAGCCATTCCTATTACCGTTGACTGATAATATATTCATTCAACGCTATTACGTTAACGCGACAATGGGAAGGGGGCAGCTTTAGAACTTGGTGTCCATAGCTTTTACCTGCAGACCTAGAAGAACAAGAGATCCAATGTTTCATCATTACCTTCATGCATCATATAAAATAAGAGTAAGACAATTTTAGGAATCTCAAATTGCATCGTCACTACCAACTTCTTCATATTCGGAGTTTTCTGGGGAATCTTCATAAGTTTTATTACTAATGGTTCAATATTCGTAATATTTAAAATATGTAATTAAATTCTGTTTTCACTGCTTCTTCTATAATTTTTTCCGTGTGTTTTACGTAGTTTGTCCAATGTTCAGGTGGAAACTCACAAGCGGGTTTGTACGAGGTGGCCAAAACTTGAGTGGGCGGACCCTCTATTCCATTAATTTCTTCGTCATATTTCCTCTTACCCTCAGACCAAGCCATTCCTATTGCGTTAACGTGACAATGGGAAGGGGTAAGTTTTAGGACTTAGTGTCCATAGCTTTTACCATTAAACCTAGAAAAATCAGATACCCAATGTTTCATCATTACCTCCATCATCATCATCATCAATCAGCCCTTGACGTCCACTGCTGGACATAGGCCTCGCTCATAGCTTTCTATTGTCGTCTGTCTTGACCCGCCTGAATCCAATTGGTTTCAATTCTCTTTTAAGTCGTCGGTCCTGGTGTTTTTTTTATGGCAGTGGCACACACACTAAAGGGAGATCCTATGGCGTCGACGAGCGGTGTGTGTGCGAAGATGTTGATTGACACGGTTCTTGAATATTTGTAGGTTGTAATTAGTGGGAAACAGATGTCCTGGAAGTGAGTTCCACGGTGATGCAGTGCGCCAGACAAAGGAGTTCTGGTAAAGCGATGTTCTAGGTGTTTCTAGATGTACGACGAACTGGTGCGCTCCTGCCGTCTGTCGGGACTGTCTGACAGGAGTTGCCAGGGGCGGGACTATGTGGGCCAAATCCTGGGAACATCTGCCGTGAAAGTATCTGTAAAACAGACATCTCGGCCACATGTCTGCGATGTTCCAGACTATCCAGATTCCGGGTCAACTCCGGATCGCCGCCGACGAGACGCACAGCCCTCTTCTGAATGGAATCCAGCAGCTTTAGGGTATGCTTTGGTGCGGCACCCCAGGTATGTGAGCAATAATATAAGCACGGTCTTATTTGCGCTTTGTACAGCAAGAGCAACTGCTGCGGTGTATATAGTTTTTTGTTGCGAAATAGCGCACCAAGCTTCTGGGAGGCTGATTTTGCGATGTTAGCAACATGGTCATGCCATGACATATTGCTGTTGACCGAGACACCCAGCAGCCCGATTGACGAGGATGGAGGAATGGTCGATCCTGCCATAATGATGTCAGGGCCCGCTGTATTGGCCCTCTTAGTAAACGTTGCGGCTTGGGTCTTTGCTGCATTGAACTGGACCAAATTTCGGTCGCCCCAAGTTTGAACTTCCTGGTGGTCTTTCCCTGTTCCGCCTATCAGCGCGTGGTCTCCACTCCAGCAATCTTTTCGTCCACCTGTCGTCCCCCATTCTGGCCACGTGACCGACCCAGTTCCATTTTGATGTCGCTATTTTCTCGATAACGTCTATAACCCCGGTCCTCTGTCCCAGGCTCTAGTTTATAACGTGGTCTCTCAAACTTAGACCGAGCATTGATCTCTACATTTTTCGTTGTGCCACTTTTTGATTCCTTGCTGATGACATCGTTAGGGTTAAGGTCTCCGCTCCATATGTGAGTACCGGCAGGACACATGACTAATGGGTGGGAGATAGAAAGGTATATTCCGGCCCTGAAGGGCAACAATGTTCATTGCCGTTTCTAATATTTTGTCCCAGACTAGCCAGTGGCATATCGGTAAGTGAGGAACGTGTGAACAGAACATTATTATAAAATATAATTTTGTTATTTTGGTTTGTTTGTTAAAACAGATTTAGGTCAAGATGATTATTTTTTAGGAATTGATAGATTACAGAAGGGTGCTCCATACACTTTTATTTTTAAATATTTTTAAAAATCATAAATTATTGGATGAAAGAAAGTAAGTAACAATAAAATATTTAGTTGTTTATTATAACATTTATTTTAACTACGAAAGCAATTTATAATTGTCGTAAGATTGAGAGGAGACATTCACCATAAAGGAAGGGGTGGTAATTAACTTTAATTAGTGAACTGTATCAGAATAGGTTGGTGTCTGAATTGAAACATTTATATCAGGTATTACGTACTTAAATAATGCAGAATTTAATTCGCATTAAATATGACTAATATATACAATGATCTCTCACAACTTTCAAACATTTCATCCTTTCATACATAAAGCTAAATACCTACTGTACAGGGTGTCCCAAATTCGAGCCTCATCATTGGGATCTCGGAAACTAGAAGAGATACAAGGTCGGTTAAATTGAGGCAATGTTGCGCAATTTGATGCTGATTAAAATGCCACCTTAAAAGTTAAAAAAATCCGAATACTTCCGAAGATATTTAGAAAAAACCGAATATTCGCGATTTCATTTTTATTTTTTTATGACTCTATTTGAATAGATATTACAAAATAAATTTCATATTCTTATTGCCACTTTTTCTGTTCTACAAGATGGTGTTATCAGATTTTCAAACCGACGTTTCGTTTTTGAGCTGCCATCATCAACTTTGGTTTTTTAAATACGGCCCTGGATTATTTATTACGGATTTTAAGAGCATCTAAAGTCCCAAAGCCAATGATGTATCGCACTTATTCGAAAAATTCCTATTAATGACATTTTCCATAAGACCTCATGTGTTAGAGAGAGACAGAAAACATATTTTTGGTAAGATTTTACCAGGAAATCATTAAAATGATTTTTTCGAATAAGTGCGATACATCATTGGTTTTGGGACATTAGAAGCTCTTAAAGTTCGTAATAAAAATTCCAGGGCCGTATTTAAAAAAACAAAGTTGATTATGGCAGCTCAAAGACGAAACGTCGGTTTGAAAATCTGATAACACCATCTTGTAGAACAGAAAAAGTAGCAATGAGAAAGTGAAATTTATTTTGTTATATCTATTCAAATAGAGTCATAAAAAAATAAAAATGAAATCGCGAATATTCGGTTTTTTCTAAATATCTTCGGAAGTATTCGGATTTTTTTTACTTTTAAGGTGGCATTTTAATCAGCATCAAATTGCGCAACTTTGCCTCAATTTAACCGACCTCGTATCTCTTCTAGTTTCCGGGATCCCAATGATGAGGCTCGAATTTGGGACACCCTGTACAGGGTGGCTCGAATTCGTGTCTATGTATGGGGAACTCGAAAACCGTAAGAGATATAGTGTCGGTCAAATTAAGGCAAAATTGCGCATTTAGGTGCCTAACAATATGCAGTTTAGAAAGTTTTAAAATTCCGAGTAATTCCGGAGATATCCGGAAAAAACCGAAATTTTGAAAAATCGTTTTATTTTTTTCATGGGCTTATTTAAAAACGGATTTCAAATCTAATTGCACTTTTGCATTGCCACTTTTTCCACTCTATCCAATGATGATATCCAGTTTGAAATCCGACGTTTCGTCTTCAAGGAGTCATCATCAACTTTCTTTTTTTAAATACGAACTTTATTTTTTTATAGTTTTTCAGATGGTGTTGGCGTTATTAATATGAGTATGTGTTTTATTTTTTTTTATTTTTATTATTTTTTTATTATTTTTATGTTATATATTTTGCTTTGGCCTGATTTTATATAATTTAATTTAATATTCTCGTAAGAAATAATTTTACTACTTTTTATTTTTAATACACTCCAATTTTCCACTTAATACAAAAAACAAAATAAAATATTTTTATAGAATATAAATATTTCAAAAGTACCTACCTTAAAATGTTTAAAATCACGCCAGAGCAAAATATATAATATAAAAAATAATAATAAAAATAAAAAAAATAAAAAAAAAATAAAAACACATAATCATATTAATAACGCCAATACCATCTGAAAACGATAAAAAAAATTAAAGTTCGTATTTAAAAAAAGAAAGTTAATGATGATCCCGTGAAGACAAAACGTCGGATTTCAAACTGGATACCATCACTGGATAGAGCGGAAAATGTGCCAATGCAAAAGTGCAATTCCATTTGAAATCCGTTTTTAAATAAGCCCAGGAAAAAAATAAAACGATTCTTCAAAATTTCGGTTTTTTCCGGATATCTCCGGAATTACTCGGAATTTTAAAACTTTCTAAACTGCATATTGTTAGGCTCCTAAATGCGCAAATTTGCCTTAATTTGACCGACACTGTATCTCTTACGGTTTTAGAGTTCCCCATACATAGACACGAATTCGAGCCACCCTGTACATGAGGTTAACTATTACTAAATGTAACAAAACTTCTTGATTATTTGAATCCACCATGAACTTCTCTTTTTACTGAATTTAATCAAAATTTCTTTATATCAAAATTTCATCTGACTGCCTTTGCGTTCACACTAAATACCTTGTTACTTCTCTTCTGCAATTCTCTCAACTTTACTTCACCAGGGATATAAGACTTCGAATATTTGATTCGAATCTCGAGTACAGGAATAGATTTGTCTAAGTACAATTCTCCAACCACCATTTTACATTTTTCTAACTTCAACAGGAGAGACGCTACAAGTTGTATTGTCTCGAGAAAATGCGTTAAAACTCCCAAAGAATCCTTAATTCAGTGTTGAAAAAAGGGAACACAGAGTACGGCAGATACATTCTAAATATCTTGGCTAGATTGTTGTGGAGGATTCATGTTTACCTTACAAATGTTTGCCTGCTCTCCGCTTCTTCATAAAATAAAGCCATTTGCTCTGGCTCCAGGGTGTAACGGCAAAAGGGCTAGTTTAGTGACTCTAAGTGTTGTGTTACACTATGCGTTTTTAACGCTGCAGCAAGAAGGGATGCGTTTTGACCGGATGGACTCTACTTGTCACACATCCCAACGGGATGTGTTTTAACGGGATGTTTCGCCAGTCGAATTTTGGTAGTGCTAGTATCATGGCGAATTCATTGAAGCTTGTGTGTGCTCTAGAAGCGGAGGGTTTATAGGAAAGACACCTCGTCAATATTGGATTTACCCTTTCAATTTGGAACGAGAGTCCAGCTCCACCCAATTCTTATTCATAATTTCTCCAATTTCCACCCAGACTTTCTATCTACAGTTTTTATCTGAGTATTCTTTCGACTTTTTCTCCCATAATGCTTGTTTACCGTGGACGCACTCAATGAATAGATCCACGTCAAACATGATGAAATTTAATGAAAAAACAAACAACAAACTACGAACTAAAAATTTTTCCAAGAACCGTAGCGTTCGAACCGTCAGGTGCGACTACAAACCACTGATCTATAGAATGGATAAGCATAATGCATGTGTCATCTGAAGAGAAATTGATTACGCGTGGGCGAAAAAATGTGTTTGTGCACACGATGCCCAGTCATATTTTTTGATACCTCGGCATTACTGATCAAGCGCAATAACACTCAATCCATCAGTCAAATATCAAAATCGCCAGCTGTTCAGCCACGCGGTCGATTACTGTCGATTTTCCAGGCCCGTACCGAGCTCGTAGTTTCGTAAAGTTTAATCGAATTAGTATCGATCGACGGCAAACGGAATCTACGGCCTACCCCCAAGCTACGCCATTCGGCAATTCGCTATTTGTTTTTGTTCGGTTGGGATGTGGTTTGGTTAGTTTAGTTTGCTTTGAACACCTTCCAAGTGAGTAAGTAGTGTTTGTGTGTGATTTTTGACTATATTTTAAAAAACTGAGACTGCTTTTTAGCTTATTGAATGAGTGATCAATTACTGATCATTACATTATGAGTATTCATACTTGTAGATAATCTTTGTCGAAGCAAAGGCGCTATCCCGGGAATCTCCTATTTTCAGTAAGTATTAATAGTATAGGTATTAGTATTATTAAGGCATAAACATCTAAAATAACTCTAAATAACCCTGCAATAAGCTGTATGACGTGATTTTCTCGTAGGGTTGATATCATGATAAGAATTTTAAGACCAGACGTAATTTTCGATGCGGCGAAACGAATCCATGTCTCTACGTTCTAAACTTCTCCCTACAAAATAACAGCTGATCAGTTAGCGAGATTTCAGTTCATAGTGCACTTGGGATTAAGAGGCGCGTGATTGGCTAGCTACGTGAGGTGACTCATGTCTCCGCGCTGCGCTGCAACCAGTTGTTTGCAAGTCAGCAGATGGTCTAGGGGTCTGCATGGTTGGCCTTCACTTCGGCGACCCGGGTGCAAATCCCGTCGGTTTTGTTTTTTATTTTAAGTAAACAGTTTTTTTCTTGATTTTTGGGCTTTTCTTGGGTTAGCACTTGGTTAGTTTCCTTTTCTTGAGCGCCGGAGCGAGCGAAGCCTGCGAAGGGCCATATACTTGCCAATTGCAGGTCTTTAAACCGCATGCATTCACAAGTGCACTACGAACTGAAATATCGCGATCAGTTAACCTCGTATTTTAAGAAGCGTCTATCAAGCGTAATTTTCGATGCGGCGATACAAATCTATGTCTCTACGTTCTAGCAAAACTTCTACAACGCCTCGTTGGTGTAGTAGGCAGAGTGCTTGTCGGTCATTCCTGCGCTGCGGATTCGATTCTCGTCGGTCGCGACAGATGTTTTGTTTATTGTTTTCTATTAACTTACCTTTTTTTCTTAATTTTGTGTTAGTTTGGGTTAGTTTTGGTTAGCACTTGGTTAGCTATTGTTGTTTGAGCCCCGTAGCGAGCGAAGCGAGCGGAGGGCCATGCAAAGCCATAATAAAACCTGTTATTCGTTTCGCTGCATCGAAAATTACGCCTGATCTCTAGATGCTTGTGTATTTTATTCTGTTTTCTCTGGTATTTGCTTTTAAGGCGCCAAAAGAACCCAATTAATATATTCATCCATGGTATTTATCTATGATTTACTGTAATGATTTAGGCAATCTATGGTGCAAACTTAGTTTTTTATTGAGATTTTTACCAAATAACAATGTTTGTGCAATGTACTATGTACTGAAGAAGTTTTGATACAAAAATCAAAACTATTATACCAAAATAAAGAAAATAAATTTATAAGTACGGACCTGCTCACGTTCTTGTATTACAATAAGCATTGTTACAGTGCGCAAACGCAATCATCCCGAGATTTGCTAGAGTTTGTTTACATTTTGACGTCGTAAATTAGCCATTTCGGTGAAAGGTTATTCCTTATCCATTCGTATAGATCAGTGCTACAAACATACAACTGCACGTGTTTTCGTTCTATTGCGGTCCTCCGGTCGTGCAGTGCCGCCGCAGCATGATGCGGTTGCTTCCGGTTTGGGTGCGGTACAACGCTGTATGTGACAGCTCTCATTTAATACAATAGGTTTACACCATCCCGGCAAACCGGAGCGTTTTTGCCGCAGCGGTGAAAACGCTATGTGTGACACCACACTAATGAAGCTGAAAAACCTAAAGGAAACTGGAAAAACGTCGACCGTACTTCTTCGACTTATTAAACTTAAATTTTCAGAAACTAACTAAACATCTTGGCGTCAAACAGAGCAGCGACAGAGGCTGATGTTTTTGGCGCAAAATTCAAGCAGAGCGGTGACTGGAGCGTTGCTTCTTGAGTGAATGTTTGTCAGGCAATTAAATCTAATTTTTCCTAGCGGCCGGCGCGGACAGGGAGAATAGAGCAGAAAATTGCGCGGACGCGGGTGCGTTTGAGAGGATAGAAATATGTTCTTTCTTTATTTGACATATTGTTGTTGTTTGCACAACATTGACTGAGACAAAAATATATTAAATTAAGAACGATTAATAACGATTTCCTTGACGGAGTGACAGCTTGCTTTCCAGCGATTGTTTCATATAATGGAATCTATTCTACCGACAATCCAGGTTCGGACTGAGGAGTAACTGAAATACAATGCTTTAAATACACAAATTGCTGTTTACCTGGGGTGAAATAAATCAATTCGGAGTTTAATTATGGCTTGTTCATACTACGGATATACAGGGTATACGATACGGTGAAAACGCTAAGTTAATACACATGTTGGGGTGTTTCCCCAACATTGAGTTTAAAGAAAAGATTGCAATTTCGGAGTTTCCTTGTCTAAATTTATTTAATGACAGGACGTTTTAGACCGAATTAAATCACCCACGGATATCAATGTTTGGCGGATCTAGGTTACTTTTCTGGGGGGGGGGGGGGAAAAAGAGGATCTTGAAATAAAAAAAAAATAATCAATAACAAATTCAGTAAGAAACGATATAGGAAACTATATTTATAGTAGCCAGAAAACAATTATATTTTTCAATTATTATTTTTATTTTGGCTCACCATCCCTCCGCCCCCCCCCTTAATAGATACACCTTTAAACATTTGATAATGGCCGCTGATTTACTATGTACCGATGTGTCGTGCTTTCAAATACATAGATACTTGATACAATACGGCTCCTGCTGGGGCCATTACGCTGGTCTGGGTACCGGGACACTCGGGTGTACCGGGAAACGAGACTGCCGATGCCTTAGCCAGGGAAGGCTCCGCACGCGGATACTTGGGGTTTGACCCCTATGTAGGCATCGCCCAGTGTGCGCGAAGGAGCTTTGGAGGCCTGGATGGAGTGTCGGGCGGAGGCGAAATGGCGGACGGCTCCGGGGATGAGACAGACGAGGCTCATGATACATGGGCCTGCGAAGAGTCTCGCCAAGGGGCTGTTGTGCCTACCTAGGAAGGAGTGCAGGGCCCTGGTAGGATTCTACACAGGGCACTGTAGGCTTAGACAGCACCTAACCCTACTGAGAATTGCAGAGGAGGCGGAGTGTAGTTGGTGCATGGAGGACGACGAGAACCCATACCATCTACTTACGGAATGCCCCGCCTTTGTGTGGGCAAGATTCAGAATCTTTGGCGTGACGTCGATCGAGCCAGATTCAGTGCGTCGTGTTAGTCTGAAGGAGATGCGGGTTTTCTTAAGGAGGACCGGCATCCTGGAGGTTCTCTAATGTGGGCGGGGGGCACAACGGGTCCAATTGGTGGCCTAAGTGCAAGACCCGCTAGGGGCCACCCCTTCCATACTGATACTGATACTGATACAATACAAGTCCAAAACTGCTTTTTAGTCAAATAATCATTTCATTTCAACTTATTTTACGGGCTATCAATAATAATCAAAAACTTATAGAGCGAGATAAAACTAATAAAATCAATCACTTAGGTGCTGCTAAAATGATTATAGAATTAGGGAAAGAAATTGTATATATCGACAAAGTTCGGAATGTAATTATAATTGTAAATTTAAATAAAATAAATAAATAAATAAATATATGTTAATAGTATAATATAAATGCATAACACAATATTAACCAACTGCCAACTTAATGACTACATTTTTAAATAAAAAACTGTCGTGCAACCTACACTGATACCATTTATACCCGATTGGCAAAAACCTAAAGCTTTCTTTATTTATCCATAGAAAATACACATTATGTACCATGAGACTATGAATTTTGCTTATTGATTGATAAAGAGTTAAAGTGTTTTTAATTAAGGGCGTTTAGTCAATTTATTAAATTTATTTATTTAATTTTTAAGAGCAACCTTAAAAAAATCCAGCTGTTTAGAATTAAAAGTTAAAGATTAGATATACACAGATACTTACGTCCCTTCATCAGCAATTTTATTAATTAATTAACAAACAGCATCTTTAGAATCACAAATCACAAAAATAAGTCTTGACATTACAGCAAGAGAAGAATTTGGGGTCCTAGTTTAAAAAGAATATGAAGAAATTGGGTAAAATTTGCATAAGAAATAGTAGAATTTTGCGAATGACGTACTAAATACTAATAAATAGCAGCTAGGAATTAAAAATTAGGAAGTTGGGATACATTTGAATTACAATTTTCCAGAGTTCGTACGCCACTGGCTGGCTCAGACATAAATAAAATACCATAACCATACTTACCTAAATAAAATATATCTTTATAGATGGGTTACTTTTTACATATTACAGATGCATGCATCATACCATGATTGTTTATTAAAAACCACAATTTTTAACAAAATCAGGAAAAAAGAACCAAAATATCGCAAAACAGACGCTAGAGGGCTAGAAAGCTCACAAGCAACGTCGCAACCGACTCAATAAATGCAAACCATTCATTAAAGGTAAAGGTCGTAAAATAAAATTTGAATGTTGCAGGAGTGCTAAAATAGAAATAATTTTAAGGGGATATTTACAGTGTATAGAAGTTTTATTAATACATAAATTTATTGTGAAGGAAATGTATTTATTTATTTATTTATTTATTTAATACACGGGATACCCCATTTTTAAATTACATTTCAAATAATTAACATTCACGTAACAATAGCATATAATAAGTAAATCTTAAAACAAAATATGAATATATCAAAGAGATATGTCAAAGCATACCAAGTTATAGCTTTGACCGCAAAATACTGCAACGATATTGATTAAATGAGCCTCCGAAAGGATCAATCTCAGGATGAGCAATCAGAAGTGCAAGGCTACGGGTAAGAGGAGAATGAGAACCATAATTAGTCCTACGGGTACCGAGAGAGAAGATCTCACACTTCCTAGGAGCTCGAGATGATATTTTAAGAGATATTTGACTGAGCAGATGAGGACAATCAATATGACTATTAATTAAGTTATATGCAAAATACAAGTCGCAGAGTATTCGTCTGTCCTCAAGTGATGGAAGACAGAGGAGTCGCCGGTCCCCATCAAGATCATCCCCTGCACCAAGCCTGTAAGCACAATAGCTTAAAAACTTACGTGGACTCCCTCCAGTTTAACCTTGTAGACATTGTAAAATGGTGACCACACAACTGAAGCATAGACCACATGGGATCTAACCAGGGAGCAGTACAGTAAGCGAAGTGAGCTCACCGACAGGTGTTTACCGATTCTGAGAATGAACCTCAACATCTGATAAGCTTTACTCGTTATATACTTAATATGATCTCTAAAAGTTATTTCCGAATCAAGATAAATTCCCAAATCCTTAACCAAATTGACAACATTAAATCATGACCATTAATTTTTTAAGTAGTTTTAACAGGTCTTTTCATGTGTTTAAAAAAGCTAATGGAAAAGCATTTGTCAGCATTCAGGGACAATCCGACCAACCTGGAAAAGCTGCTAAAGAGCGCTAGAGCAATGTAGAATCGCTTCCATAATCAATAATTTTAAACATTTTGAGATCATCAGCATAAATAAGTAATCACTCACAGTCCCCAAGATAATTATCAATGCCACAAAGAAACAGGCTGAACAATAGCGGTGCACAATGGCCACCCTGGGGCACTCCCGAAGTAGGCTCAATGATGCCAGATTTAAAGTTTCCATTGTTAACCCTCTGTGTGCGCCCCACCAACATACTCTGGAGCCACCTCACCGACCGCTCATCAAAGCCAATCGCTCTGAGCTTGACAACGAGTAAATTATGATCCACCCTGTCAAACGCCTTGGAGGTCAGTATAGATTGCATCAACCCGACAACCTCTCTCCAAGACGCTCAGCAGGACAGTCTCATAAGAAACCAAATTGGAAACGGTAAACCTACCGCTGACAAAGCCGTGTTGACGCGAATCAATAAACTGTTTACACATCCAGCCCAATTGATCGTGCACAAAGTAATCGAGCAATGAATTTCTGATTGTTTAGATATGCTCCTATAATTACTTACGCATTCCCTCTCTCTACATTTAAAAATAGGTACTATAAAGCTCTCCTTCCAGATCCCCGGTAGCTCACCCTCAACCAGTGACCTATTAACCAGCATCCATAGAGGCCTGGATATGCTGTACCTAAGATTATTGAGTAAATAAATACTCTGGTATACCGACAGGTCCCGATGGCATTTTTAGTGGCAAGTGTGTGGTTTTCTCAAAAACATCTGCCAAGCTTATGGCTTTAAGTCCAGTCAATACATTTGTCAGTTTTATAATCAGGCATAATTACTAAAAAAATTGATTAGTTTCTTTTTTTGAAAATATTCTACTACATTTAAACTGAGTTTTTTTTGGAAAAATATGAAATTCTCTTTTTGACAAAAGGGCCACAATATCACGGCACATATAACAACATAAGGACATAATTTTCTCCTGGGGTAATATTTACACTTTAAATGGAAATTCATAAAATAAGATATTTTTCTTTTTTAGATGGCAGTGCAATTCCAGATCAGAAATAGACGGAAGAGCGATGATAACTATATCGGATTATCCTTGGGTAGATGTTGAATTGAAACGGCATTGCCTATGTAGCAACATTACCGATGAACCTTTCACTATCGTAACTAAAGCTACAACAAAACTAGTAGTTAAATTTACAGGTAATATTAATACTATTTTAAAGCTGAGCTACTGAGGCTCCCTTTTACAAAGTGCAGTTGTAGTTTAGAAGTAGTCATCATGATAAAAGACATGAATTTGAGCGTTTGAATATGCTTAATTCATGTATCTCCCATAAAAACAAAATAGGATATCTCATCCGTATATACAAAATTTCACTTCTGCTCGTCCTACACAAAAAGAATTGATTTAGCACCTCCATTAAACGTTAACGATAATAGTGATTTCATAAACATTTTATGATGCTAATACAAATATTATTTTGTTAGTTACGCACATGGAAAATACAGAAGACTACAACAGTTATTTTTTCGAGGCGACCTATGAGTTTTCGCCTGGCGACAGCAACTGCTTCGATCCGTGGAAATCCAGCAGATTGAGAGGATCGAGCGGCGAGATCAGCATACACAGCAACAAAGAGAGCTTGGTAGATTCTGACGACATCATCAGTCTGAACCAGACAGTTAGGTAATTATTATTAAGAAGTATATTTACCTCCTTGTGTTAACAATTTAATGGCGTCCCAAAATATATTATTCACCTCATTAACATCAATAAAATATGCTTGATATCTGAGGTGATAAAAGCCTATACATTTTCAAGGGATGAAAGCATGCTGGACTCTGAACAGATAATGAGCTTAAGTTTAAATTGATTTGTATCTTTAATAGTCCAGATGCGATGATGCTTCCTGTAGTTAGTTATACGGTAAATCAGCAGATAGTAAATTTATCGCCTGATGACAAACTAATCGTAAAAATCTCTATGATTCTTTGGCGAGCCTCTCTAGCAGAAATGACTGAAATCGAGTTTTCGTTTAAAGAAATTTGATCCTTTTAATTATACAAATCAGTTTAAAACACAGATTGGCGAAGTATATAGTCTTACTCCTAATACTTGTGGGGAAAGAAAAAATTGCGAGTTAAAATTTACCTCCTCGGCCTTCTGCGTTCCTGGTAGAAATCGAGTTTTCCATTAGCGAAATTTGAACCTTTTAATTATAGAATTTAGGACAGAGATTGACGACCCATATAGCTTTATCTCTAATACTTTTGGCGGGAAAATTTTGACTTAAAATTTACCTCCTCGGCCTTCTGTGCTCCTAGAAAATACGAGTTTTTGTTTAGAGAAATTTGATCCTTTTAAATATAAAGTTTAGGACACAGATTGGCGACGCATATAGTTTTACTCCTAATACTTTTGGCGGGAAAATTCCGAGTTGAAATTTACCTCCTCGACCTTCTGCGCTCCTGGAAGGGTATGAATTTTCGCTTGCAGAAATTTAATCTTTTTAATGGTTCAAATCAGATTAAAAATAGATTGGTGAGGTATACAGCTTTGCTCCCTATGCTTTAGGCACAGCTTATTCAATAACCAGCTATTCATCTCTATCGAAATCGGAAAGTTGGAGTGTCGGGCACTGCGCTTCCTGACAGTGCCCTTAGCGGTTCAGTTTCACCAGAGTATAACAAACCAACGAGTAGCGACAGCTGGGGGACCAAATTTTGCTGCGCATGTGCGAAATATGAAGTCCTTCCGTCAAACTGACTTTTGTTGTAGCGCGTCAATCGTCAATTACGAATTATGATAAGTGCGTTTTAGTTTTGAATTGTGTCGTAATTTCAACATTTTAAATCTGAATAAGTGTATAATCATGCCGGGTATCTCTTGTGCATATCGTGCCTGTTCAATTAGGTCTGGCGATGGAAAATCTTTCTTCAAATTTCCTCTAAAGATTATGACCGGTAAGTACATAGCTACTAACACTAATCCTCCAATATAATGGTTTTTTTTATATTGATATTTAAATTAATTGTTAGTAATTACTCTTGAAGAATAGATAAATTTTGATACATGAGTATTAGTGGTGAAAAAGTACAATTTATAAGTGATAAATTGAATTCCAAAAGACGTTAGGTAGGTACATGTAATGTGTATTGCTAGACTGTTCTAAGTTTCAAGTTTTTTTTTATCCAACAACAGTATATCTCCACATTCTGCAAAAATTTTCAAAAGTAGAATAATAATGCACCCGTATATTTGCTTAAAAAATGGTCTTTCTTATTTAGAGTAATGTTCCTATAAAATTTGTTATGCTGTTCTCACCTGAAGAATCTTTGGGCAATTTCCAGCAAAATAATTCTATTTTAAAGGAATTAAATTATTCCGGCCTGTATTAGTTTGTAGAAGTTATTTGTTGTAAGGCCTGGGTTTTATGTTTAGTAGTTTAGTAGACCTGATATTTTTCATAGTAACCTAAAAAGAGAACCTAACCAACGATTTCTATTTCGCGGAATCGCGGAAAAGGAAAAATAGAATAGGAGAGGAAGAGCGGTTCAGGTTGTGTAATCAAATCACAAAATATTTTGGGTGTGTAATGACTGTAATGTAAAGAGTTTCTCTCTAGCATAACGTGTCTTTAGTGCATTTGAATCACAGATGCAATATTCTAGTTTGAATCATACCCTAATTTTCAGTAAATCTTCCCGAATCTTCCGAACAACAAATTTGGGTAATATTAAATATTTTTTATTACGCATGCATCATAATCAACGATTATCGCACGCTGCAGCGTGCCTAAAATGATGTTTATGGTTCGCATACTTTTTTAATAGTTGCTATAGAAACATCTGATCATGTCAAATGTGACAGATTAATATATTCGTCAATATATCCCTTAAGTTTAATATTTAAAACATTTCTGAGATTATGATGCATTCGTAATAAAAAATAGCGTATGATATACGTGTATAAGAAGCCTTTAAAGCCCTTGCTACTTACAAAACACTCCGCTGCGCGTCGTGTTTTGAAATATGCCGCGCGTGCTTTAAAAGCTCTCTTATACACCTATATCATAATATACTATTGGAGAGATTATGCTTCTGTTTATCAATATCTGCTACTATTGTATAAAAGACAATGAAAAAGAGTTTACTACAAACAAAGAATTAAGGATTTTTTGAAAATAGACAAAAAACATCATTGTAGGTTGGCTCCCCAATAACAATGAGCTAGTTGGAAATTATGGATATTTAGGCATCAAGTTGAAAACAGTTATTTGTTGCCAAAAAGCTTACCTTAACCAATAATTCCAAAAAAATAATTAGTATCTTCCTAAACAAAAATTCAGGTTATTGTCAAAAAAGAAATTAGCAGAATTGCTATTTGATTCTGTTTCTAAAACACCGTAACTAAATCAGCATTATTTAGTTCTTTTATGTGATAACCCAACGTCTTAAGAGACATATTTTCTTGTAAGATATTTGTTAACTTTTAATTTGTTTCTGTTTTTGTTTTATTTTATTAAACATAATATTTGCTGTACACGAGTATAGCATCCATATATAAAGGGTGTCTCAATAAGAAGTGACTATTTTGTTATTTGAATCAACGAAAAGCTAATGGAATATTTTGAACGTTATGCCTTTATTCTAAAACTAAAACATGGGAATTAGGTATAAAATATAATATATCTCAAATGACCACCTCGGCAAGTTCATAGACGAGTTTATATCGATAAACTTATAACAAAATTACATCACACTTGACGTTTGGAGGTTTTGCTATAGGTACTCTAATTTTGCCAAATGTGTAGATGTCTAATTCAAGTCCACTTACATTTTGATTGCGAATTGTAAAATACATCACATGCAGAACTTAGCTGGCATTCCAAAACTGCAATAATATGTGCCTTGATGTGTTATAAAAAATGCTTCATTTTCCGGGTATAATGACAAGCTTCAAATCTCTACCCATCCTGTATTGTAATCAAAAATTGCAAAATGACCAAGCTTGTGTTAAATATAATTTTTTAAAGTTTTATAAATTACAGTCATCATAGGTAGATCTAATAGAAATTTTTCTTTCAGTGCCAAAGTCTGGACAGAAGCTTCTATTAGAAGTGATATATTGGATAAACCATGTTAAACAGATGATGGCATATAGACTTGTGAAGTTCTCTTTGAGGAAATGTATTTTTCTAAGATAACCTCTGCAAGAAAGCACTTCGTACCTGATACAAGTATTTGGTAAATATCTACAGTGGGTATTTAGGACAAGTCAAGATTCATCCCAAGAACCACCAAAGAAAATCAAGATCCTTGCAGGTAAATCTTTATAACAATTGTTCATTGACATAAAAAAATCAAAGTATCAGTATTGTTTCTAATGGCACAAACTGTTACAGCTATTTCGTTTGTCTAATCATTATGACTGAATTTAGCAACATCATGTTGAATTCCATTAGTAGAAAAATTTTATTGGTTGCATTTATTATTTACAAGTGAGTTATAAAACAGTAATTACCCTGATAGGTACTCAAAATTCAGATATTTCACCTCATCCTATAATCACCATAATTCAATAAACAATATGTACTAAAGCACTACCGGTTTTATGAGTTATGTACCCAATAGAAAGTAGGTATCTACGAGTCACATAAAGAGTTCCAGTTTTTATCTGAGTTGTACTAATTGATATTTGTCAGACACTTTATTGGTACTAACATGACATTGTTTGACTGCAATTAAATAGCCTTATGCTTGTTGTTAATACTGTATCAACAATACCTTCATTATTATTATCACTTTCAGGTCCTAGTATTTTAAAAGATGAAGACACAAAATGGGTGAATTTGGATGATATTCAACCAATCAACATAAGAAAAGAAAGTTATGTTCTACCTTCTCACCTTTCACCAACTATATATGCTGAAGAGCTGCAATGTCAACCAGGACTACATAATAAATCAGTATATAAGGACCCTAAAATCAAAATGAAGACAATCATTGATAAGGATAAACATGCATCCTTTGTATCGATGGGTGATAAACTTCGTACTATTTTAGAAGATTGTATTTTAAATTTAAAGTATATATATTTAAAAGTGGAAGGCATAGCAAGTGACATGGGCTCGAACTTTATTGATTTGACTAAATGTCTAGAAATTACAACTGAAAATACAGAGTTTCAGGTAGGAGGTGAGAATATGTTCTATATTTTTGACCCATGTCATTTAATTAAGGCCACCCGCAGTAACTTAGGCAGACCTTTTGCTTTCAGGGTAGAAAAACGTCTTGGGTATTTACTAAATGTTTCTATAATTCCGATAAAAAGCAGTTCTACAGGTGAGCATCTAAACTCACTAATTCTCACCTTAATCCTACAACTTTTAAAAAAATGAGAGTGAGTTATGCCGCTCAACTTTTGAGCGACTCGACTCAATTGCCAGTGGTATGAATACATACATGAGTTTGGGTGCACTTCCAAATGAAGCTTTTGCAACAATTTAAATTGTAGAAAAATCTAGTAATTTGTTTGAAATCTTGAACTCTTTATCATTAAATAATTCTTATAAATTTAAGAATGTATTTGACAGATCTGATTCACAGTTGGAATTTTTAAACGACGCTTTGGATTTTTTGCCAAATTTAAAGGTATTAAACAAAAATGGTGAAGATTATTAAATGTTGGTCTATTACAATAAGAGGCCTTCTCAATTCATAGCAAACGCTTTTAAACTGTTAGTATAAATATCTTAAAACCAGAAGACTGATTGTTTAGAAAATTACTTTGGAAGTGTAAGGCAAGAGGGAGACAATTGCATAAATCCCACACCAATACAGTTTCAAAGTGCCTTCAGAAAATTATTTTTGCAGATTTATTTTCACTCAAAACACATGAATTGTAGGGAGGATTTAGATAATGTTCTGATTATTTTAAAATCCATGGACATGGTAGAAATTATTAATAAGGAGTCGGAAACATTAACTGCAGCAATTTCCTTGCCTGATTGCAATTACCGTAAAGAAACCGTTTCAACACAGAATGCTATCTATTATGTCTGTGGATATTTGATGAAAAGGTGTCTGGAAGTACATTCATGTGGCATTTGCTATGCTTTTAGCAGAGAATGTACTAGTATTGATGTAGACAAACTTCTTTCTGTCTCATTTTAAAGCTTTTGATGCAACTAAAGGTACTTTTGCTGATTTCTCATCACCACCAGAAAAGTGGGTTCATTTTATATACAGCCTTGAAAGTATTTTCAACTCGCAGTTTGAGAAGATATGTACAGGCGAAAAAAAAATCTAATTATTTAGTGAATATATTTGAAAAACTTCAATTTCTCCATACCTGTTCAAATTTTCCCAAGCTGTTTGTATTAAAACTATTTATAAGACTAAAAATATTTTATACTTTAAAATTTAATAATAGCCATCTCAAATGTAATAGTTCTGATAAAAAAGGCATTCGGAAATTCAAAATCCTAACACATGTATAGTTGAAAAAAATTATTGCATTTTTCATTTCATAACAATTTACCCTCATTTATGAAAACTTATGTATGTATGTATGTAAATAATAGCGTTTATAACTGTGTGTGTTGTCTTAAAGCAATTTTTTTAAAGTTAGTTGATCTAGATATGGTATTGTTAATTTGTGCTCATTGTATGGTTTATTAGTAGGGTCATGTAACGGTAAATTGTTACCATAATGTTTATTTATAAAGCTAGTATTTAAGTTAACCCAAGTGCATGTCCCTGGGAAGACAGTTCAAGTTTTATCCCTTTAAATGCTTCTGCTAGGATTTTTACCGAATATATCTGTCAACAGTGTAAATAGAGTACCGAGACGGAGGAGGATCGAACAAGGTCGGCAGGAATGTAGGTTCTCTTACTCTTGACAAGAGAGGTTGCTAATGTTAGACCATCATTCAGTAATAGTTTTTTTTTCGAGTCATGCCTTAGGTATAGAGGACATAGTCAGTCATCCCTCCCTGGGATGGCTTAGTCCTGCCTTTAGGTGGTAATTTCTTATTTTTGGTTGTACACATATGTCAAAATTTGTTTACTAAACATTGAAATTAAACATATTTGTTGCATTTCTGCCGAAATCTACGCCGCAAATTTACTTTCAATAACCTATGATTAATAAACGTTGTTAGACTAGTGAAAATTGTTGTCTTTTATTTAAATTAATAATTTAACACCATTGTCTTCATAACAGTGGGTGTGCGGGTTAGAATCCCTTAAGGCAACTCGGGTAAGTAATTAAGTACTCCTGACTTACATCTCCTTAGCCTACTGACAACAGTTACAGAATCAATAAAAACTTTTTGTTTGTGCTGTTGCAAGTTTTAATTTTCCTCCTCTTTTCAAGGGTTCAAAAAATATACCCAATACTTTTGTAAATATAACTTATCGTAATTTAAGAATGAAAACGTCGTACAATATTATATTTTTCTACTACCTATCAAAAACCTCTGCTACACCCCTTCAATAGCCTCCATACCAGGCGGGTGTAAGCTCAAAGTGCTTTATTTAGGTTAAAAATTGACACATCAACATCTTAACATGATAAATGAAATCATGAAATACAGGGGTTTATCTTTCTCTCAACGCACCCTCATTAAAGGAAACTAAAAATTTAAGTAAAACCCCACGAAACTATTGAGATTCCTTTATCAATAAATCGTAGAAGAAATATAAGTAATATATATTTTTATAATGAAAGCTTTCAGAAATTATTATCGACAAGGGTGACAGGAAGTAGGAAAAACCACTATATTATAGAAAAGCTTTACGGAATCGGATTAAAATATGAAAAATGAGCAATTTTCCACTTCAAGTTTTTTATAGTGTAGTCGCAGAGTCGCTTCCTTTCGAGCCACTTCATGGTTTGAGCAGTTTACAAATGTGAAGTCCATCTGTCATCGGCTCTGCCGAAATCGGTCCCTTGAACATCAAAGGTGCCGACACTTTATGTCGCTACTCGTTGGTTTGTTATACTCTGGTTTCACGGTCTCGTGATTTTTCAGACCATGTAATGACACGAAGCGAACTGAATTTAAAATTAATATTCCCTTCAAAATTCACGACAATTTGGCCCGAAGCTGCGGCTATTGCCCTAAAAAGCCCGGAAATTTTGGATTTTTATACAATTTTGCCATTTAAAATCGTTTTCAAAAGGATTTTAGACGATAAAACATGGTATTTTAAATTAAACGAATTGTCAAAAGTATTGTTCAGATGCTCAGACGTTTAGAAAAATATTAACTCATGGCCCTCTTCTAAAATTTTCACTTGACTTTCCCAAATCAACGGATGCCGCCGCAAGATGAGTAGCTGGTTATTGAATAAGCTGTGCTTTAGGCGGGAAAACTTCCCCTCGGCCTTCTGCGCTTCTGGTAGAAATCGAGTTTAGAGAAATGTGAGCCGGAAAATTTCAAGTTAAAATTTACCTCCTCGGTCTTCTGCGCTCCTGGTAGAAATCGAGTTTTCCTTTAGCGAAATTTGATCCTTTTAATTATAGAGTATTATACAGTTTGAAGCAGAGATTGGCGACGTATATAGTTTTACTCCTAATACTTTCGGCGGGAAAATTTCTAGTTAAATTTATCTCTTCGATCTTCTGCGCTCCTGGTAGTTAATGAATTTTCGCTTAGAGAAATTTAATCTTTTTAATTTTTCAAATCAGATTAAAACACAGATTGGTGAGTGTGAGGTATATTGCTGTGCACCCGGTTCTTTTGGCGGGAAACCTTCCCAGTAGAAACTTACCTCCTCGGCCTTCTGCGCTCCTGGTAGAGAATGAATTTTCGCTTTAATTAATGTAATCTCTTTATTGGTTCAAATCAGATCAAAACACAGATTGGTAAGTGTGAGGTAGAGGTGGGTAACTCGCGAGTGAGTTAACTCGAAGAGTCAACTCGTTTAAGGTAGTCACTGAGCTGCTCGACTCGTTATTATTTGCATGACTCTCGACTCTTTCGGTTTGAACGTTTGGACCGACCGACGACGCGACGGGCCTGGTAGAGATAGGCCGGGAGTCGACTCGGTGTTTTGGCTCCCTCGACTCGTTTTTATTTCCATGACTCTCGACTCTTTCGTGTGTTTGTGTTTGGACCGACCGACGTAAAGGGACAGATAGAGATAGGCCGGTAGTCCACTTGGTGTTTTGGCTCCCAAATATGATTTGGATCATGGGATCATGAGATTCGAATCATTAAAATGAGCCCAATCTGCCCACCATTAGAGTTAGTTTTTTCAAATTTTATTGATTAGGAAAAATAGATACATGAAAGTTAGTTTTTGATATTGGTATGAAGTTTAGATATGAATATAAATAAAACATGCGATTTAAGAATATTCGTGTCGTCTTGATTGATGTTCTTGTGCCTGTTTCTTTTCGCGATCACTCAAGTAGATAAATAACCATTTTCCATACTTGATTGGAATAATGCCGGATTATATTAATCAATTGAGAGGAATATCTGCCAGAGAAACGACTTTATTTGTGATAAAAACAAACTAATATTTTCTCTTACAGAGGAAATAAGAATTAAACCAACAAAATATAAATAATATAAATTAAAACAGAACAGTTATAATCAAATAACTCTAACAGAAGGAATCAAATCAAATAGAAAATAACCGAATGACCGAATAGGTACCTATTATGTAGATCTAAAAAATGAGAATATTCTTTTATTCCAAATTCAAGTGAAAGAGCGCGCTTTCACTATACAACTCATGCGTAAATCCGTTAACTTAGCTTGAAGAAAGACGTTTAAATTCTGAAACCATTCGACTCTTTTTGAGTCAACTCTCCGAGTTAACTCTATACTAAGAGTCTGAGTTAATGAGTTAACTCACTGGATAGAGTCATATTGCCCAACCCTAGTGTGAGGTAGGTATATTGCTTTGCACCCGGAACTTTTGGCGGGAAACCTTCCCAGTAGAGACTTACCTCTTCGGCCTTCTGCGTTCCTGGTAGAAATCGAGTTTCCGTTTAGAAAAATTTGATCATTTTAAATATAGAGTTTAGAGCACAGATTGGCGACGTATATAGTTGTACTAATACTTTTGGCGGGAAAATTTCGAGTCAAAAATTTGCCTCCTCTGCGCTCCTGACAGAAATCGAGTTTTCCTTTAGCGAAATTTGATCCTTTTAAATATACAGTTTAGAACACAGATTGGCGACGAATATAGTTTTACTCCTAAAACTTTTGGCGGGAACATTCCGAGTTGAAATTTACCTCCTCGACCTTCTGCGCTCCTGGTATGGTATAAATTTTCGCTTACAGCAATTTAATCTTTCTAATGGTTCAAATCAGAAAAAAAAACAGATTGGTGATGTATATAGCTTTGGTCCCTATGCTTTAGCGGGAAAACTTCCCAATCAAAATTTACCTCCTCGGCCTTCTGCGCTCTTGATAGAAATCGAGTTTTCGTTTAGAGAAATTTGAACCTTTTAATTATACAAATTAGAACACAGATTGCTGACGCATATAGCTTTACTCCTAATACTTTTGGCGGGAAAATTTCGAGTTGAAATTCACCTCCTCGACCTTCTGCGCTCCTGGTATGGTATAAATTTTCGCTTACAGCAATTTAATCTTTTTAATGATTCAAATCAGAATAAAAACAGATTGGTGAGGTATATAGCTTTGGTCCCTATGCTTTAGCGGGAAAACTTCCCAATCAAAATTTACCTCCTCGGCCTTCTGCGCTCTTGATAGAAATCGAGTTTTCGTTTAGAGAAATTTGAACCTTTTAATTATACAAATTAGAAC
>MU182154.1:564637-620315 GCA_016904865.1 Pissodes strobi
TAGAGAAATTTGAACCTTTTAATTATACAAATTAGAACACAGATTGGCGACGCATATAGCTTTACTCCTAATACTTTTAGCGGAAAAATTCCGAGTTGAAATTTACCTCCTCGACCTTCTGCGCTCCTGATAGAAATCGATTTTTCGTTTAGAGAAATTTGATCCTTTTAAATATACAAATTAGAACATAGATTGGCGACGCCTATAGCTTTACTCCTAATACTTTTGGCGGGAAAATTTCGAGTTGAAATTCACCTCCTCGACCTTCTGCGCTCCTGGTAGGGTATGAATTTTCGCTTACAGAAATTTAATCTTTTTAATGGTTCAAATCAAATTAAAAATAGATTGGTGAGGTATATAGCTTTGCTCCCTATGCTTCTGGCGGAAAAACTTCCCAATCAAAATTTAGCTCCTTGGCCTTCTGCGCTCCTGATAGAAATCGAGTTTTCGTTTAGAGAGATTTAATCACTTTAATTGTACAAATCAGTTTAAACACGGATTTGGTGCAGTATATAGTTTAACTCCTAATACTTTTGAGGGGGGAAATTTCGAGTTAAAATTTACCTCCGCGGCCTTTTGCGCTCCTGGTAGAAATCGAGTTTAGAGAAATTTGATCCTTTTTAATATACAGTTTGGAGCACAGATTGGCGACATATATAGTTTTACTTCTAATACTTTAGCGGGAAAACTTCCCAATCAAAATTTACCTCCTCGGCCTTCTGCGCTCCTGGTAGAAATCGAGTATTCGTTTAGTGAAATTTGATCCTTTTAAATATACAGTTTAAAACACAGATTGGCGACGCATATAGTTTTATTCCTAATACTTTTGGCGGGAAAATTCCGATTACCTCCTCGACCTTCTGCGCTCCTGGTAGGGTATGAATTTTCGCTTACAGAAATTTAATCTTTTTAACGGTTCAAATCAAATTAAAAACAGATTGGTGAGATATATAGTTTTGCTCCCTATGCTTTTGGCGGGAAAACTTCCCAATCAAAGTTTACCTTCTCGGCCTCCTGCGCTCCTGATAGAAATAGAGTTATTGTTTAGAGAAATTTGATCCTTTTAGTTATACAAATCAGTTTAAATCACAGATTGGCAAAGTGTATAGTTTTTCTCTTAATACTTTTGAGTGGAAAATTTCGTGTTAAAATTTACCTCCTCGGCCTTCTGCGCTCCTGATAGAAATCGAGTTTAGAGAAATGTGATCCCCTGAAATATACAGTTTAGAGCACAGTTTGACGACATATATGGTTTACTCCTAATACTTTTGGCGGGAAAATTTCGAATTAAAATTTACCTCCTCAGCCTTCTGCGCTCCTGGATTTCTACCAGTTTTCATTTAGCGAAGTTTGATCCTTTTAATTATAGAGTTTAGGACACAGATTGGTGCCGCTACTTCTAATACTTTTGGCGGAAAATTTCAAGTTAAAATTTACCTCCTCGGCCTTCTGCGCTCCTAATAGAAATCGAGTTTTCGTTTAGAGAAAGTTGATCCTTTTAAATATAAAGTTTAGAAAACAGATTGCCGACGATATAGTTTTACTCCTAATACTTTTGGCGGGAAATTCCGAGTTGAAATTTACCTCTTCGACCTTCTGCGCTCCTGGTGGGGTATGAATTTTCGTTTACAGAAATTTAATCATTTTAATAGTTCAAATCAGATTAAAAATAGATATAGCTTTGCTCCCAATGCTTTTGGCGGGAAAACTTCCCAATCAAAATTTACTTCCTCGGCCTTCTGCGCTCCTTATAGAAATATAGTTTTCGTTTAGAGAAATTTGATCCTTTTAATTATACAAATCAGTTTAAAACACAGATGGGCGAAGTACATAGTTTTACTCCTAATACTTTTAGGGGGAAAACTTCTAGTTTAAATTTACTTCCTCGGCCTTCTGCTCTCCTGGTAGAAATCAAGTTTAGAGAAATTTGATCCTTTTAAATATATAGTTTAGAGCATAGATTGGCGATGTAGATAGTTTTACTCCTAATACTTTTGGCGGGAAAATTTCGAGTTACATTTACCTCCTCGGCCTTCTGCGCTCCTGGTAGAAATCGAGTTATCATTTAGAGAAATTTGATCCTTTGAAATATACAGTTTAGAACACAGATTGACGACGTATATAGTTTTACTTCTAATACTTTTGGCGGGAAAATTCCGAGTTAAAAATACCTCCTCGACCTTCTGCGTTCGTGGTAGAATATAAATTTTCGCTTACAGAAGTTTAATCTTTTTAATGGTTCAAATCAGATTAAAACACAGATTGGTGGGGTATATAGCTTTGCTCCCGATACTTTTGGCGGGAAAATTATTCAGTTAAAATTTACCTCCTCGGCCTTTCGCGCTATTGATAGAAATCGAATTTTCTTTTTGAGAGATTTGATCCTTTTAAATATACAAATCAGTTTAGAACACAGATTGGCGACGTATATAGTTTTACTCCTAATACTTTTGGCGGTAAAATTTCGAGTTAAAATTTACCTCTTCGATCTTCTGCGCTCCTGGTAGAGTACGAATTTTCGCTTAGAGAAATTTAATCTTTTGAATGGTTCAAATCAGATTAAAACAAAGATTGGTGAGTGTGGTATATTGCTTTGCGCCTTCTACTTTTGGCGAGAAAACTTCCCAGTAGAAACTTATTACCTCCTCGGCCTTCTGCGCTCCTGTCGATTTTTCGTTTAGATAAATTTGATCCTTTTCGTTATACAAATCAATTTAGAACAGAGATTGGCGACGTATATAATACTACTCCTAAGTTAAAATTTGCCTCATCGGCATTCTGTGCTCCTGGTAGAATATGATTTCGCTTTCGCTTAGAGAAATTTATTTTTAATGGTTCAGATTAAATCTTATTTTTTAGGCGTCAGAGTCCCTAAAGATAGTAAGAATTAAACCTGTCACTATTTGGCATATCTTGTTATTTGCAATAAATTAGTGCGCGGTTTTCAAGATAACATTTATTTATTATACAATATGAGATTACAGGTATGTTTCGAATAATTGAAGAAAAAGTTACATGTTAATTATTACTGGTACAATTTTATTAATATGGTGAATATTCTCAAAATCGTAAATATGAAAATTTAAATGTTTTAAGGGAAAACAACACATTTTTCATTACAATTTTTTTATCTTCTTATTGGCTAATAGTTATCTTTGTTCATATACTGTCGTTTACAGTCTCAACTTTGGAATATCGACCTCGAACCCCTTCTGCATGTTCCCAATATTAGTGGTAGGCCCTAGTTACATGTACAGGGTTATCCAACGAGGACTAGACAAGGCGATTTTTTTACTTTCCCTGTACTTTTATAAAAAAAAACTGAAATAGCCATCTTATGTAATTTTCTCCCGCGAATTCGGATATGTTCAGCAAAAAACAATTGAACATCAAATAAAAGTGCTACGCGTCACTTTGATATTTTTTTAAATGGAACACCCTGTATATTACTACATTTTTGGACCCTCTAAAAAAATCTAAACACATTTTGTGTATAATATCCTATATATACCTATCTTTAGCTGTTTACCAAATATTGACAGTTGAAAGTCGGACATTTTGACACTTTGACAGGCTCTAAAACCTAAACCACACGAGATCAAAGAAAACGGTTTGCACATTCCTATCTTGGGTTTTCATAAGCTATCGAATGATAGTAACTTAAATTTAACCGGAGGTTTAAAAGTTCCGGTTAATTTTATCCGCAGGTTAAATTCGAAGATACTGTCATTCGATAGTTTATGAAAACTTAAGACAGGAATGTGCATACCGTTTTCTTTGATCTTGTGCCGTTTAGATTTTAGAGCCTGTCAAAGTGTCAAAATACCCGACTTTCAACTGTCAATATTTGGTAAACAGCTAAAGATAGGTATAGGATATTATACACAAAATGTGTTTAGATTTTTCTAGAGAGTTCCAAAATGTAGTAATATATAGGGTGTTCCATTTTCAAAAATATCAAAGTGACCCCTAGCACTTTTATTTGATGTTCGATTGTTTTTTGCTGAACATATCAGAATTCGCGGGAGAAAATTACATAAGATGGCTATTTCAGTTTTTTTTTTATAAAAGTACAGGGAAAGTCAAAAAATGACCTTGTCTAGTCCTCGTTGGATAACCCTGTACCAAGTGGACTCGGTTGATCCA
The DNA here is from genome assembly GCA_016904865.1 of Pissodes strobi. Lineage (NCBI taxonomy): Eukaryota > Metazoa > Arthropoda > Insecta > Coleoptera > Curculionidae > Pissodes > Pissodes strobi. The sequence goes on from MU182154.1 coordinate 568,784, forward strand.
GGACTTGTTTAGCTATCGATTATCTTCTTCCCGAGTGGTTTATTGTTGCGGGTAACGGACGAAGCACGATGGTTTTCTTCTACCAAAGATGATATCACCTGAAATAGAAAATAAACTTGTCTTAGTCTTAGACCAATAAATTTGCAAGATAAGAATGAGGCAAAGGCTCTCTAATCTACAAAGTTAATATTTACTGTTGTACAAGACAGTCTTTTAAATATAATTTTAGTATTTACGAAGGATTAATTTTTTTTTCATATAATGCCCCAGCCTCCGTTTATATTTGATTAGGTTTAATTAAAATTTATTGTCTCTTTAGGTATTGTTTGCAACACCCTTGGATTATAGAACCCGAAGAAGATTGCAACTTTATCTATCTCAAAGTCAAAGGGAATGAGAGAAGAGATTCTCGGCTCTGTCCGAGCAAAAACAGGATCCTGATATATCCAGCGGGGCATTCGGAAGACTTGCACGTTATTTGTCCGGACTATAACGACTTAGATGGTACTGTCGAATTGTTTTCAGAAGGTTGGAGTAGGTTCACTTATTCAAAATTGCAAAATAGGTAAATCTTATGGCTGAATAATAATATTTTTTAAGTATTTATGTATACTTAAAACTCATATCCATGCTTGAATTAATCATTGAATTCGCTGAACTAAAAACGAGAATATGACCTGAAAATTAATAGCTGTAGAGGTAAGGTTAATAAATTGCAAATTAAGGTTAAAATCAGTATATTTTTACTTGATCGCACTAGTACCAGAAATACATAGAAAATAGTAAACACACAACAAAGAACTAGTGAGATTAAAGTGGAATTAAGCATTGTAATTGCTTAACTAAAAAAAGAATTGATTTCACCCTCACTAGTTCTTTGTTGTCTTTACTATTTTCTAAATACTTTCGACACTAGTGCGTGAAAATATACTGATTTTACCCTTAAAATTCATTTTATTAATTTTTTCTATACATCGATTAATTTTCAGGTCATATTATTTTTTTAGTTAAGCAAATTCAATGCTTAATTCCATTTTAATCTCTAGTTCTTGATTGTCTTTTTACTACTTTTATATAGTTCCGGCACTAGTGCGATAAAGTGAAAATATACTGATTTTAACCTTAATATGCATTTTATTAATTTTACCTCTACAGCCATTAATTTTCAGGTCATATTCTTTTCTTTAGTTAAGCAAATTCAATGCTTAATTTTAATTTACTCTCACTAGTTTCTTTGTTGTCTTTTTACCATTTTCTATATATTTCCGGAACAAGTGGGATCAAGTGAAAATATGGCGATTCTGATCTTAATATACATTTTATTACCTCTAAATCTATTAATTTTTATTTTTTCCTAATTCCGCGTTTGTTAGGAAATAATTTCGCTTATATTTTTTTAGGCATGCACGAAGTTTCATTATAGAATTTTTGAAGAGGGAACCGGGAAGTTTCGTAGTTACTTGGATGGAGATATCTAAAAATCCTGCTCTTGCACTGCCTAGTTCGGTTTTAACGATACGTCCCCCAGATTGTCCACACAGGTATGTTCAGAAATTCTTAACCAATCTTTCCGGGGCACTCAACGATGGCATTAGCATTGGTTGAGATCATTTTGCTTTTGAAGTTGGGTAACTATTAAAAAATTTATCATCTATACCTCCTTGGTTCAATTAAAGTCCATAATAATTTGATCAGTTTACGTTTTAGAACATATTGCTGCTTTGTAAACATTTAATTTTTTTACTAGATTTCTGCAGTAATTTAATCAAAGCATATTTCTGTCAGGTAAGACCATAAATATTCCAGTCAATTATTTTTGGTCGCAATCACTCGACTGGATAAAAGAAAACATGCACCCAGTGATATTACGTTAAGAATCTGTCCTTTTAGTGCTGGCAATAAATTACAATCTATAACTTTGTAAGTTGTTACCAGGCTCGTTACGAGTAAATCTTACCTTTTATAACTGCTAACCGTCACTCATTACTCTCTTCTCTTTGTAAAACTTCTCGCTATCTTTGGGCATTCTTTCTTCTTCCATACGAGATATTTATTCACGTTGACTGATTGCAGACTGACCATCATTGGTCGCAGAACTAAAAAAAAAACAGAGATAAGCGATTCTTAAATATCTACCTGACTTCGCTGATAGTAGCTATCGACGTTATAAAACTTCTATACCAACATAAATGCTATTGTAAAGAAAATGACCATTAATATCAATAAGGCGTGAAAGCAACTATGGAGTTGCTTTCATGCCTAAAAGATAAATAACGAGCTTATTCATTGAAACTCGATATAGAGCTGTAGAGTTACGAGTTAACCTCGCTGTTGCTTAGTTACAGTTAATGCAACCCCAAGTTTTGTTTTAGTTGTCCAGAATTAGGCGCCTGCATAAATTCGAAATTATGGTGCGACGGCCTTCCTCACTGTCCCTCCGGCAACGACGAACAAGACGTGAACTGCGCAGTCAGCTCCGGTTTCCTTTACGCGCATCTGAACTCGATAGCTTTAGGAGCTATAGGTTTCGTGGTGGCGACGACAGTGGTTATTGTGATAGTGGTATTGATCAAAAGTTGGAGACGGGATCAGAGGAACGTGATAGTGTCCGTAACGGAACATACTTTTTTAGAGTTTAAGAGCGGGCTGTGTTAAAATATATTTATGATTTTTTTGTTGTTGCAAGCTGCTTTGAGCAGAAGGCAGAAATTCGATGATAAGCAACGAATATTATTTAAATTAAGGTTTGAGAATATGGTATTTTCATTAATTAAGTTGAGTTCTGAACTCTTAGCAAAATGCACAACAACACAGGTTTGCCCACCATAACGAAACCGAATTTTTGCTCTCTATACGTATTTTAATAATCTCCTGATATTGCAAACATGATTAGCCAAACGCGCGTCGAGTGTTAAAATATAATTTTTCGGTATCGTGGATAAAACTGTATTATATCCAGAAATAGCATTTTGTGTGATATATATGCAGGATGATTCAGGAGAAGCCTTCAATATTAAAGGTGCGTACCTTGAACCGTTTTCAAGGACTGCCAATATCGGCATAAAAGCTTTGCCATGGCATTTTTTAATTGTTGCTGGGAAGTCTTCTACTGTAGTGATACCGTTGAACCTTGGGATAGGTGAAGTTTAGGATATCAGTTTTACGAAAACTTAACCATTATGTGGCCAAAAATATATATTTAAATATATTTTTCCATTTTAAAAATTTTCATTTTGTGCACCACTTAACCTTTGTCAATTTGAAAATCTCCATCTGCTTTGAAATGGACAAAGCAAGTAATGATTTTGAAATTGATGTATCAAAATTGTTCGGAATCTCCTCAGAATTTCGATTTACACTACAAAATTTTTATATTTTTGGGCGCCAGAGTTCCTAGAGACGATGCGAACTGAATATAAATATTTAGATATCAATAACTATCAAGCTAAGAATGTGGAGTTTTTAAACCTCCGGTTAATTTTATCCGCAGGTTAAATTCGAAGATACTGTCATTCGATAGTTTATGAAAACTTAAGATAGGAATGAGCAAACCGTTTTCTTTGATCTTGTGCGGTTTAGATTTTAGAGCCTGTCAAAGTGTCAAAATACCCGACTTTCAACTGTCAATATTTGGTAAACAGCTAAAGATAGGTATAGGATATTATAGACAAAATGTGTTTAGAATTTTTCAATTAGTCCAAAAATGTAGTAATATACAGGGTGTTCCATTTAAAAATATATCAAAGTGACCTTTAGCACTTTTATTTGATGTTCAATTGTTTTTTTGCCGAACATATCCGAATTCGCGGGAGAAAATTACATAAGATCGCTCTTTCAGTTTCTTTTATAAAAATACAGGGAAAGTCAAAAAATCGCCTTTTCTAGTCCTCGTTGGATAACCCTGTACAACCTCTCTATAAACCAGTATTATAACTCCAAATAAGTAATTTCTATTACCTACTTTTTATATATGTATGGCCTTTGGCACATAAACGATAATTTAGCGTAATTACGCCTCAATTAATTAAAGATAAAGATAATGTAACCACTATCTCGCATTGAGATACAAATTTAGATAAAAGATAAAAAAACAGGTAAATTTACACATGTGAGATTAGCCTCTCATAAATGCAAATCAATGTCGGTACATCAGTGTTAAGGCGAGACAGGGCAAGTGCTAATAATTATATGCTTGATGTTACAAATAAACTGAAATTTTAATGAAATAAGCCTGAAAAGAAACAAATATTAGACCAGCAATACTATGAGGGAAAATTCGAAGAAAGTCTACCGAAAATTCAATTTACTACCTTTACAGGAACATATAAAACTTACTCCAAGAATTTCCCAAATAATACGGTTCAATTTGAATGGAAATACGTAAAATAAAATGCGTGACCGCTAAACGATGAAATAATTACGTTCTCTGTAAATTTGGACCTAACCACTTTCAAATTACATGAATTGGACTAATGAGAGTCGCAATTATCCACCAATAAATCGGTATCTCAGCCCAACGGTCAATACAAAAATTTAAGATTATTGAAACTCTAAGTTAATTGAAAGTGTAATATAAAAATGCTAAATTCTTGCTTTAGCCAAATACGATTATAAGCGAATCAGAAACAATTATTAATTATAAATTTAAAAATGAAAAAATTAGTACAATATATTGCAAGATGAATAAAATATTTCAAGATTAAAAACTAGCACTCACCCGGTCAAGCCTCAAAGATAAAACGACCTCGCTTTCAAAATTCAAGACGTTCGACAAATTTTGCTTTTCGATGTTTTAATTGAATAGCTTATATCATGTGACTACCAGTATAGGGCACGCGTCAAACCAAAGAAATACTCAATATATACTAAATATAGTAATCTATAGTAAATTAAATTAATAAATTGTAGGTATTAAATTGCGTACTACGCTCTCCAATTGCGAACTACATGAGATAAGCCCGTTCCCGAATTGATGTCACTACCAAACATATTAATCTACCGTGACACAAATCCACAAATTGTAGGTATAAACCAGCGTACCTGTGCTTCTTAAATAATTATTTGCACGAAATATACCCATTTGCGAATAGATGTCACTGGCGATTCAGATGCCAAACATCGAAAATCATTCGTAATTAAACTGAATTTAGTGGAGCGGAATAAGCTAATATTCCGTTACATAATCATAATGCTGCATAAGAAAGAAGATATCACTAACCTATAAAATTATAGACCCATAAACTTAATATCGCATTTGTATAAATTATTCATGAGAATCATCACGAAGAAATTGACAAATAAATTCTACCTTTACCAACCTCGCAATCAAGCTGGCCTTCGAGCCAATAGAACAAACTCCTCTGCATAATGCTCGTTGATTACGAAAAGGCCTTTGATACAATAAACCAGGATTAAATGCCACAGGATCCTACCGAATGCCGTATCGATCAGAGATTAACGTCGCCGAACACGCCTACCAAAGAGCGAAAGCATAATTATGTAAGGCTGCAGGACGACTTCCAAGATTTCGACACAGTTTATTAAGTTAATAATCGATGAATTCGGTATCGCACGAGACGCCAAAGATTTGTCACCGAAATTATTCATAACCCTTCTAAAACACATGTCCAACCAAACAGAACTAACATAGATGGATGAAACTGAACTCTCTGAGATCGCAGGACGATATCTTAATTATCACAGACAGTATGGGCGAGGCGAAACAATGCTACGGAGGCTCAAAGCAGCATCAAGCTCTGTTCTCATCAATACTTTGGCCCCGAAATCTCTTTAGGTAGACACAACCAAACCAGCGGAATTTCAAGAAAAATACACCTAATTTGGACGACTTTTGGAAGGCTGCTCAACATCTTTAAGTCAGATATTCCAATATATCTAAAAAAAAGAAAGTTTTCGACCAGTGCGTGTTGCCTGTGTTAAAACACTTACAAAGAACACTACAACCAAAATAAGTATCGCGCAGAGAAAAATGGTCAAGAGGTCAAGTCAATGTCAGGCATTTTTCTAACAGACAGCATCACAAACAATATAATGAGGGAGAGGACCGGAGTGACAGATGCGGATACTCATCATCATCATCATCATCACATAGCAGCTTGTCTCATCCACTGCACACACATAAGCCTCTTTTACGCCATTTTGCTTACTCTTGGGCATCTTGAATCCAGTTTAAAGATATTCTTTTCAAATCGTCCGCCCATCGAGTCGGCGGTCGCCCGTTGTTTCTGTGTGCTTCGTCTCTGAGACGCCATTCAAGGATTCTCTTCGTGCATCTATTGTCTGACATTCATGCCCAGTTCCATTTTAAGAGCGTGACTCTTTCTATTGCATCCGTAACTTTTGTTCTTCTACATAGTTCTTTATTTCTTATTTTGTCTCGCAGTGTCACTCCTGACATGAACCTTTCCATGGCTCGTTGAGTTATTCTTATTTTATTGACAGTTATTGTGTTATCGTTAGAGTTTCCGAGCCATACGTCAATACCGGGAGGCATGCATTGGTCGAACACCTTTCGTATGAGGCATATCGGTATATCTGTTTTGAATACATATCTCAGTCTGCCAAAGGCAGCCCAAGACAGTTCTATCCTTCTACCTAGTTCGTAGGTCTGATTGCTTTTTCCCATTCGGATCTCATATCCCAGATATTTGTAAGATGTTACGTATTGAATTTATTTTCCTTCTACCATTAGGTGACAGCTGGGGACTAGATTTGTCATACACTGGGTCTTGGCAATGGTGATTTTTGAGCCTACTTTTCTGGACGTTGCAGATAGTTCTAAGACCATTTCATTTGCCCCATCTAGCCGGTCTGAGATCAGCACGATATCGTGGGCAAAGCGTAGGTGGTTTAGTTTTCTCCATTTACGTTTACGTCTTTATTGTCTAATTCGATCTTTTTAAACCTATATTCTATAAGAGTTTTGAAAAGTTTGGGGGAAAAGCCAGCACCATGTCGGACGCCCTTTTCAAATATGTGTCGTAGCATGGAAATATAGCGATAGTCTATGCGACAGCTTTAAGCCATTCGTGGTGATTTATGGAGTCGAATGCCTTTTCATAGTCGGCAAATGTTAGTACTAAGGGCTTGTTGTGTTCTATAATTTTTTCTATTAATGATTTTATCACTTGGAGATGGTCACCTGTTCCATATCCGGCTCGGAAACCTGTTTGGTCTCTTGGCTGTTACAGATCAAGTTTAGTAGTAAGCCTTGCTGTACTGATTTTAGTAAAAAGTTTATATAGGTGTGCCAAAAGGCTTATCGGTCTATAGTTTTGTAGGTCTGTGATGTTGCCATTCTTGTGTATTATAATAACAATAATGGCGTTATTCCATATTTGTGAGTTTGTTCCTTCATCTAGGCATTTATTAAAGAGTTTGGTTATTGCTTTGAGTAACCCACTTCCTCCAAGTTTGATGGCTCTACAACAGCACCGTCCTGGTCAGGTGCTCTGTTATTCTTCATTTCTGACGACTTTAAGACCTCTTCTTCTGTTATCATTGGCATTATTATGTGGGGTATACTTTCAGTTGTTTCCGCTTGACTCTGGTTTCTATAGAGTTTGGTGTAAAAGTCCTCGACAATCTTTAATATCTCTTCTCTGTTGCTTGTTATTTGTCCTCTTTCATTTGCCAATTTAGTTATTTCAGCTTTTCCCCTACTTAAATTATTACGTAGTACCCGCATGCCTTTATTCTCTTCCATAACTCTAGTCACCCATTTATTGTTGTAGTTCCTGATGTCAGTCTTTGCGGCTTTTGTTATATCGTTATTCAGTCGTCTTAGCTCATCTCTATGTTGCGGGTGTTTCCCTAGTAATTTTCTTATCTGTTACTTCTCTGTAAGATAAGTATTTCCGTTACAGAAGCAACTAATAAATAAAAGTAAAATCAGCATACTAATGACGATGACGTCTAAAAACCGCAATGACCACGGAAATAACGTAATATAAGCAAGTAGTGATTTCGTCAGAAAACTGTAATAAATATTTGTTGTACCCCTAGTTCCGGGTTTCCTCCAGAATCATCCCTCATATATCTATTATACGATAGGTAGTGCGCCACAAGATCCAAGACAAAAATAAAACTCGTTGTATGTAAATAGATTTTCTATTCGACTTTTCTTTTTATCAGGGGGCAAAAAAAAACGGACAAACACAGTTTTCTTCAAAGTCAATCTTAAAACGCTTTTTAAGTTTTGCATCGATTTTGATGTTGTAGACACTTTTATCACGATTATTAAATGATATTGATTTTGCATAAAGCTTTAATGAATTTGATGTTATACAGTCCTAAATTTTTGAGCACTCTGTGAACGAATTAATCACAGAATGATTGATCTATATTGACATCAAAATCTTTATTTATACAATTTACAACAATAAAATTTTTTAAATAATTACAGATAACAAAATAAATAAACAAACCAACACTAATATCTTGTATTGCTTCCTCGTGCTCTAACGACTGCTGTCATGCGACATGGTAAGGATTGAACACCATTGGCAATTGCCCTTTGAGGAATGTTTTCAAGAAGAGCGATTCGGAGATCCAGAAGCGTGTCTGGTTGTTCGTTGAAAATTAGTTTGCTCAAATAATAATAATAAAAATACCAAAGTACACAATAAAAAAAATTAAGAATAATGCAAAGTCTACTAGGCCGTATCCACAATGGTAGTTATCTGATCTACGGGCATGTAACGTAGACCAGAAATCGTGAAAAATTGAGAACAATAATAAAGCTAGTTCGACCTACAACGTTATTGCGTCAGTCAGTTAAAAGTTCAGAATTTAATCCAAAAATCGGATTGGCTCTAGATCAAACGCATTTAACTGAATTTTAGAGTTCGATTAAATTTAAACGGGTGTCTTGGGCTAAACAAAATTGGCCCAAAATTCAAAGTTTGTTTAAAAGAAAATAAGAATAAACTAAATCTTACCTTAGTTAAGGAGGAAAAGTTAAAAAGTTAATCTTTGTTCGAAAACAGATTCAAAGAAAATAATAACTAGTGCTCGAAAGTTAATTACATGCAATGATCGCTAAATATATATAGAAAAAAATTGAAATCTCTCACTTGATTGATGTGTAGCTCCTCAGGCAGCTTCCAGAAAAGAACTGCTTACGGTAGTACCGCTAGACAGGCGTAGTCAAGGACCACCCTGTCGCTAACGATGCTCGTCGATAGCAATGAACCCGACGCGACGGTAGCAATGGATCCGACGATAAGAATAGTCCCAACGCAACGGGAGGAATAGACCCAACGGTAGTTATAGACCCAACGGGAGGAGTAGACGGTAGGACCCTGTGAAACAACACATATTCAAGGTTCCGCACGTAACTCTTAATTGACGAACATTATAACTCGGTAATCAAAATCAACCTTCAAGGAAAAAGAGAAATCACAATTAAATCAAAAACAATAATACCTGTGTAGGGGTAGCCAGTTGCCTATCGCTAGATAGCTTTACAGTTGGGCAAGTGGGCCTCTGTAAGATATTAAAAAGGAAATTAAAAATCCACCTACGTGCGTCACAATGTTGAAATGATGGCGTTCACAGAAAGACAAAAAAAATGCACAAAAACTCAACTCACCTTGCTAAAGCAGCATTCAAATCCCGCAAAGGGCAGTTTCAGACACCAACACTTAAGAAAAGATAAGGCACAACTAAAGACTGAAACTGTTAAAAATTACCCGGTTGGAAGAATCCAATCAATAAGTAAATTTAAAAATTGATTCCAACCGGTGTCCAAAATGACTGCTTCACTCACAAGATCGGCGTAAAGAGTGACGCTAAGAGATCGGAAACTCGAAAAGCAGCAGGCCACACGAGGATTCCCACCTCGAAAAACTCGCTCCATCAATGAATGCACGGCATGACAAATCACATGTCCCTCTCAGTAATTCATCCAAGGGAATTAGACGATGATGAGGATTTCGATGTATAGGCATCCGCCAAAAAAAACTACTCAGAGTAGCCAAAAGAGCGTTGTCATTAAGCCACTCCAATTAATAGAATTTCCCAATTATTCAGAGGCAATTAAATAACTGCGCGCGATGCTTAACCCATCAACCAATCCAAAACAGTATGCGCTACGAAAGCCGGAAACATTAAAAGGCCACAGATTTTATTTTCACGCGCCAAATTCAATTGGCTCCAAATCGAATTGTTTAGCAACGCGAATTTTATTTTAATTTCTCGATCTAGAGATCGTCGAAGAGAAGCCCGCCAGAATATCTACGAGGGTTTTTCGCTATAAAACACGAATGCGCTCGAAGCCATATGAATGGTGACGAGTTCTAGGGTTATTTACGCATCGATATACGCTAGTCAAAACGGCCTGTGGCAGATTAATAATTAAAGCGCCATTTTCAATTAAAACGAGGCCGGTACGAGCATGTAATGAAATTCCAGCCCACATCATAATACTACAGCCTCCAAAAGGTGTTCTTGGAGATATGCAACCTTCAGAAAAACGTTCTTTTCGTCTTCTCCGTACACGCGCGCGTCCATTCGATGAACACAAACAAAAAGACGATGCATCTGTGAATAAAACACATCCCCAATCTTCGCCATTCCAGTATCCACGTTCATTGGCAAAATTTAATCGTTGAGCAGGATGAGTTACAAGTAAAACTGAATAAGCAGCTGGTCTCCTTAGTCCTTGATCAATCCCTGTTGATGTAACCTACGACGACCGGTTCGTCCAGATACTCTTGTTCCACATACATTTTCAAGTCGACGAATAATAACAGTAGATGTTACTTCACGGTTCTGTAAAGCAGTTAGAGTAACAAAATGATAATCTCGTTGGTTTGCGACTCGTGGTCTTTCTGTTCCTGGACATCGTGCGTACTCAACGATCTGACGAAAGCGATTGATCGCATCTTGATATTCTTGATCTTTTATAGTGCTCCTGGCTCTATCCAAGACATTTGCTATGTAGCGCATATTACGGCCATCATCATTCAATGCAACAACTGACGCATACTTAAAAATGCTTTAAATGCTAAATGACAGTACACTGACACTTTTGACAAAAAAAATGGCATAAACATTATTCGTACGGTTACTAGGCAACAGAATACTAATGTTGCCTGATTTAAATGACATATTTTTAATTTTTGTTACTGTTGTAAAAATGTATGTTACGTTAAAAGTAAACATATTAATATCAATAAAATAGGCAATGTTAAGAAATGACGAGGCTTAAATGGTCATACATAGACCTATCATTTCGACGATAAATTCTTCCACGACGTGTTCAGAAATTTAGGGCAAAACATAACTTTTGATTCTACTTTCATTAAAGCTTGTTGCAAAATGATAAATGTTAAAAGCGCCTACAACTTGAGAAAAACATTATCAAAATCGATACAAAACTTAAAAAGCTTTTTAAGATTGACTTAAAATTTTGTTTTTCCGTTTTTTCTGTCCAGGAGTGTATTAATATTATAAATAAATTTCCCATTTTTTCCAAAAAATATCCTCCCAACTCAGATTTAAATTGTTATATACCTATTTTATTATCATTTTGGCATTCTCGATAGAAATATTTTTTGCTACGGCTCGCTCGCTCATGTCTTCATTAAGAACTGTATAAAACTCTCGTGTATATTTACGTATTTCATCTTATCCTACGTAGCATGTCCTAATTTCCATACAAGATAATATTCAAAAAGCCAGAGGCAAAAAAAGTCTCTGAATTTACTGAGCCTAGTTTTTTCGAAAGTTTTATTACCTAGGTAATAAAATTAATTTATTAAGGCTGAAAATCGTTTTACAAATTATTTATTGCATATAAATAAAAGTTATGTCGGTCAGTCAGTTGAATGTGGGGACGGAGCTGGTTAGTCAGCCCCAATGTATGTACAAAAAATAAATAACGTGAAATTCATTCTATCTAAAGTCTAAAAGTCCATTGTTTAATGATTGACAGCTCAAAACTTCCATTATAAATGCAATATGGATACTTGAAATTAAAAAAATAAATATATAATCATCTTCAATTGAAATGTTAAAGGACAAAGTTATCGCGGCCTCACAATTGTTTGTTTCACTATAATAACGTTATTTGTGGCGTTTATCGACTATGCTGTTTTTTTTTATTAGCGATATGCTGAGAAGCTTGCGTACATCTTTTAATTTCAGTGTTGAATTGTACAGAGTTGCGAATAGTTTTAGTTGTGCCCCTAAAAGTTCGATGAGATTTAATTCAGAGTGATGCATAACAATTATTTCGCATTCTTTAGCCATTTATTCAATGACATGTTTCCTAATTTTTTTTTGGTAATTTTTATATCTTCTTCCCTTGACAACTTGTAGTATCAAAAGTTGATATTTCTTTTCTGAAACGCATCCTATTACTAAATTTTTCGAACAATCATCCACATCCACATAGTAATGAATTTCTCCCTGAAAACGGTTTGGGGTAATATGACAAATTCCTTACCTCACAGGCTACCTTAAGTTTTACAATAAGTCAATATTCTTAAATCCTAAAGAAAAATAATACATCTACATGTGTGAAAAATCATGATTAACTGTGAATATTATAACATTTTTAAATTGTCAGCAGTCTCGCAAGATAAGGTGAATATACGTAACTTAATGTAATTTTTGACTGATGTAAAATATTGTTGAAATGTATAGTATTTGTTAATATGTTAAGTATAGCAATAATAGGCTTTGTTACTGATCCAGTAGGAAATGCAAATCAATAATAATAATTTTAAATATATCAAGGGATGTAACATTAAAACCAACACACTAACGTTGTCAATATCCAAATTCACTGGATCTATCACTAGATATAATAAACAATCGGACAGTCACAGCGAATATCCGGAACCGATCGGGCGATAGAAAGGGAAAGAAATCATCCGAAAGTTGTTATATCCGGACTATAAGGGATTCGAATATTTTAGTCAGTCCTACAATACACTAAACCAAAATATGAACCTATAATTTGATAATATTTTAATGTTAAGTTAAAGACGAAACCCTTTTATACTCATGCGTTGATATTTATATTTTCTTTTTAATATGGAAATTTTTGTGTTTCCTAGCAGTGATTTCTTTAAATTTATTTTGTGCAGATAATAACTAAAATAATCTAACTATTTCTTATTTGCAATTATAAGCTATGATGAGGACAATCAGTGCGGTGTCAATACAACCAGTCATTAAATAATATTTTTCTATAACAGTGCAATAGTGCCCTGCACGGGCCGAATTTTTCAGGCCCGGCCCGACTCGACTTGGGTACAAGTTGGAATCAGTCACATAGCCCGGCCCGAGTATGCCCGGCTCGTGTTTATAAATTGTTAGGCCCGGTCCGGCCGATCTGATTCTAATTTATAAATAACACCTTTAAGCCGTTATATAGCTAAAAAGACAATCACCATTGATCAGTGTTGCTAGATGACGATTAGGGAATGTGTCGTATTTTATTGTGCGAAATATCGTTATCGTTTCTTTTCGGATCGGAATAGATAGCGTTCAAAATTTTACTGGATTAAATATATTGATATCGATCATAAATTAAAAGTATGGTATTTTGAGTCCTATATTAGTTTTTACAAGAATATATTATAGTATATATTTTACAACAAAATATAGAATAATACAATATATCATTGAATAATTAGCAACCCCGGACATACAGTTAAGCTGTGGCCATACTTTTAGTTAAAAAATATTCCCGACTCAGTTTTAAAATACAAAAGTTTGGCTCAGTCGCGCCAGGCCGGGCCAGGCCGCAGCCCGACCGAAACGAGCCGGCCTACGCAGGGCACTGCCGTGCAGTAATATTATGTACACAGACATATGTCAAAATGTTTTTCTTGTTAAATGCACGATTGTAGAAAAAAAACTCGTACGTAACACGTTTGGCAAGTGTGTCTTCTTTACCAGTTCAGTTTATATAAAAAAAAAACGTTGTGAGCTTAAGCCCACACGCCTGAAGTGAAAACTTCAAAGAGCATCAAAAAATTTATAAGAAACAGCTACCTAGCTTCAAACCGTTTTAAATGAGATATCAGGCAAATAAATTTACTTTCTTACCACAAAAACTATACGCATCGATTTGCTGAAAGTAACTGAAGAAATTGCTATTATCAAAAAAAGGCGAGCTTCAAATTGTTTTCAAATAGATTTCACGCAATTAAATCGATTTTTTCATACAGAAAATTGGGCTCAACTTTCGTTTAGCTGAGATCATTTGCAAAAAAAAATAAGCTTACAGATTGTTTCTGCAAGCTTTCAATATTATTGTATTGCAATTTTTTTTCCGCGGAAATTTTACATATGGAATACTTAGCTAATTGTCGTTTTTGGGTTTGTTTCGATTAGCGAAATTAAAAATATAAAATAAATAAAAATTTTAATTTTCCGAAGCAAAAGACTTTATTTCCGTATGCACTGCAGGAGGGTTTGTAGAAACCAAAAAAAAATAGTTTGTAAATAAACAAGATTTCAGTTACCTACAGAAATTTTTTCAAATGTGCTTAACTTCCAAATGAAAGACATCTTTATTATTTCCTCTATTTGTGTTAGTTTTGGTTCCTTTGGCTAGTTTAAGTTAGTTTGGGTTAGTTGTGGTTAGTTTGGATTATCTAATTTATATCATGAAAAGCGTGCTTCAAATAAGTAAATAAAAATAATTAATGTAAAAATATTGACTTTCTACAGCAAAACTTTTTTTATAAAGCAGGGTTTGTAGAAAAAAAGTTATATAAAAATTACAAGATTTCAGTTAAACCAAAGTTTACCCCGGTTTTCGGCACAGATTCTCGTCAAGTGATCAGCTTTCCTTTAAAAAAAATATTTTTCGCGAAAGAAAAAAGGAAAACTTAAATTTCTTAGGCCAAAAAATAAATCGATGTTTTCAAATTTTCGTTCAAAAGTCAATTTTCCCGACATTCCTGAAGCAAAAAAGCATTTAGAGAGTTTTTCTCTTAGAATTTCCCTATCGAAAAGTCGCGCGTCGTCTCGGTTTTTCGATCATCGCTACTTTTTCGGCGCCAGAACGATTCAGATTCCTTTTTCAAAAATATACACACTCAAAAAAAAAAATATTCTCACCAATTTCAATAAGATCCGGAACACCGTCAAAAGGACCATAGGTATACAGAAAATTTTATCAAAAATACATTTTTCAATAGTTATCATGTAGGTATCAAAGCAAATTTTTGGAAAGTCGCTCGTGACGTAATAATTAGAAAACGAAAACTCAGATCGCTAAAAACAAATGACCAATTTTTTTTATGGCACTAAAGGGAGATCCTTTTGCGCTCGACGAGCGGTGTGTGTGCGAAGATGTTGATTGACACGGTTCTTGAATAGTTGTAGTTTGTAGGTAATTAGGGGGAAACAGATGCCCTGGGAGTGAGTTCCACAGCGATACACTGCGCCAGACAAAGGAGTTCTTGTAAAGCGATGTTCTGGGTGTTTCCAGTTGCACGACGAATTGGTGCGCTCTTGCCGTCTGTCGCGACTGTCTGACAGGCGCTACCAGGGGCGGGATGAGTTGGGCCAAATCCTGGGAACATCTGCCGTGAAAGCATCTGTAAAACAGGGGCATCTCGGCCACATGTCTGCGGTGTTCCAGACTATCCAGATTCCGGGTCAACTCCGGGACGCCGACGAGGCGCACAGTTAGTTCTATTCTGAATGGAATCCAGCAGATTTAGGGTGTGCTTTGGTGCGGCACCCCAGATGTGTGAGCAATATTCTAAACACGGTCTTATTTGCGCTTTGTAGAGCGAGAGCAACTGCTGCGGTGTATACAGTTTTTTGTTGCGAATTAGCGGACCAAGCTTCTGGGAAGCTGATTTTGCGATGTTAGCAACGTGGTCATGCCAGGATATATTGCTATTGACCGAGACATCCAGCAGTCCGATTGACGAGGATGAAGGAATGGTCGATCCTGCCATAATGATGCCAAAGCTCGTCGTATTGGCCCTCTTGGTAAACGTGGCTGCTTGGGTCTTTGCTGCATTGAACTGGACCAAATTTCTGTCTCCCCCAAGTTTGAACCTTCTCCAGGTCTTGACTAAGGATTATTCGTGTCGGCCAGCAGGTCAGTGATATAGATGAGGAACAGAATTGGTGAAAGTATTGCGCCCTGAGGCACGCCCGCGTTAATGGTGAATGTATCCGAGATGTGTCCATCAACTGCAACGTGCAGAGATCGGTTCTTAAGAAAACTGGCAAGCCAGCTGTAGATAGAGGTTGGCACTCCGGAGGACGGCAGTTTGTTGAGCAGTCCGTCATGCCAAACTCTGTCGAATGCCTTCGAAATATCCAACGCAATCGCTCGAGACTCTCCGTAGTTCTCAATTGGGGAGCTCAGTAGGGGAGCCCAATAGGGGATTTCTTGGACATACTCGAGCGGGTCTAATCAAGTTATGATGAAATAATTACATGCTCTAATGCAGTTAAGTCAAAAATCTGACGATTGAGCGTGACCTAATGACGTAGCAGGGTCGCGAACTTGTAAAAAAACGTCATTTCGACATTCTCGAGCGCAGCCGATCTCTTTTTTATTTTGAAGGAACTAATTCAAGGATGGTGGGAAAAACATAATCTGACAATTTGAGCGTTACCTATGGCCGTATTTATAGTCGTTTCTTGAGGCTTCCTTAGGCCTTAAAAGGATGCTTCAGGATTTTAGAATAGACCTGACAGATTTGTCAAATAATTAAATATGTCACGTTCACGATACACATATGTGTATCGTGGTCACATTCTAATGCCTCCTTAATGAAGGAAGCCTCAAGTTTTGACTATAAATTCGGGTCCTAATAACGTAGCAGGGTCGCGAACTTGCAAAAAAAACGTCACTTCGACATTCTCACGCGCGGCCAATTTCTTTTTTATTTTGAAGTACGTTCACTTCCACCGGGCAGACCGCCAGATCAACACATCTCAAGAATGAGGGACACGTGGGGCGTATATACTATCAATAGCTGATGTGGTCGAGTATTTTTTTTACAGTTTTTTTTACAAGTTTGCAGGGTTTTACTCTCCAAGCCCACCGCTAAAAATGAATACATTATATGACTTTTTCTCTCCTTATTATAATCTTCTTCAAAGTCCAATAGGTTTCCACCATGCTCGAGAATGCCCCCGTTTTGCTGCGTGGGCTCAACTACTACAAGTGTTGACTAAAAGCGTGCCAAAACTCAAATCTCCCGTCGCAGCCATTTTCGAGGAAAAAAAATATTAACATAAAAAATAATCTAAATGAGCGCTACATGACGGCTCAGTTTCATTTACTACCCAGAAAAAATGTAATAAAGACATTCTCATATCAAAAGGTACAGAAAACCTCCTCGGATATTATAGATGTTACTGGAAATCTCATATTCAGTTAATTTCTAACAAACAAGCAAATATGAATATTAATGTCTCGCCAAATGACCATAATCATATAATTTATTACTTTTCAGAAATATCACCGATTAAAAAGCGAGTATGAGCGTTAAACATCGAGAATGTTTTAATTGCACCTGTTTCCTTTATTGAAAAATATAATTTTCCAAAACTATTTAAAAAAGCTTTGTTGAAAATAATGTGGACTGATCTAATAGTTATTTGGACAGCTAAAGCGGAAAGTATGCCTTTTCCGCTCGGGGATAAAAATCGGTTGATAAATTTAGGAAAGCAATTAAATTAAATGATTATGACCAAAAAACATTCGGGACGATCAAATTTTGCTATTTAATGCTAGACATGTGTCCACCTTATTTTAATAGAACTTACCCCAAATTTTTTAAAAGTTTGAGTCGTACCTACGTAAAATTTTAAACGTTTCTTATATAGCATACCCTGCATACCTACGTTAAACCGTTTTTGAAGTACTGACATCTGGATTCGGACCCTTTTCAGGATAATTTAACTGTCCTAGGTAGTCCTCATCGTTAAGTGAGAGCTGGAGACCCCACTTTCCAAACCTGTCACAGAACAAATATTTTACTACTATTGTAATTATTTGTGTTGTTTCTTCTAAATTTATAAACTCGAATAGTAACCGCATTCTCAAAGCAATAAACACTGCAAAAATGTTTGCAGCTAGACATGACACTACGAAATATTAAGACATGTATTAAATCTCATGACTGACAATATCTGTTGTAAATGTATATAAGTTTAGTGTTTTTATAATAAACAAAATTATTAGAAATACTTGTGTTTTATTTATCATGGTGGGCTCATTGTATCGAGCTCGAAGAGATATAACAACGTCGCGTCGTTTGTACGTGTACAAGTAATACTAATTTTTGTTTGAAAATTATTCCAGTTTTTCAATATTGCCAGAAATATATGTAAATCGTTAGCCAATTTGAAATATATTTTGTACTAAATAACACAAAGTTGTTACGTTGACATATCTCAAAGAACTAAAAAAAATTATAAACTTGAACTAGCATAGTTAGTTATATTTCGTTTTTCAATGAGGGTCCCAAAATACGACAAAAATGCTATGAGCTTGGATCGGAAATTGGTTCAAAGAAACAGGATGTCGAAAAAAAAAGCAAGATATTTTTTCTCATAATAGAGAAAACGGTTTAGCAAAGAAAGTCAAAATTCTATCATTTAGGGCAACCCATACAGCAATTTACAGTTTAAAATTGCCTGACCTAGTGGCGCTTAGATGCAACTTAATTTCTAAGAAAATGGATTTTTTTATCAAATATTTTACTGCGACTTCAATTTTCAAATATCCTTGATTCCTTGGCCTAGAAATTGTACATTTTGATAATTTTGAGGAGTTTATTGTCAAATTTTCTACATTTAAACTACCAAAGATTGGAAATTTAAAACAGACCCTCTTGAAGATAGATTTGGTAAATACAGGCAAATGGCAGGTGGCCATTATCATATTTCTGTGCGACAGTTATATAAGACAGAGAAGAGTAGAGTTTAGTCTATATTAGCGCATAAGTCTCGCAGTTTTGGCCCTATTAATGTTAATGTTCTAGGAGCTACCGTATTATGACCCAGATGAAAATTGTTCTCAACAAGCCTTTTCCCAAATTAAAACTTGTCTCAAATTTTAATAAATGATGATCACTTTCAGGATATCAAAGATGTATTGCCGTGAATTACATATTTAGGTGGTTATTGTTGCTATTATACGTTAAAAAAACTAAAATGTGACAGCTGCAAACAAAAATTTGTATATGTCGAGCGATTTATTGTTGACAATTTTGATCTCAATAATAAATTAAATCGTGGAGGACTTTTATATCCCCAAGGACAAGTTATAAATGTTGCATCTGTGATTTATATAATCTTTAATAAGTTCATAAATGAATTTGAGGACATATTTCTAGAAACTTATAATAAAAGATCGTTCATGCTTCACTTAGTTTGGGAATATTGTATTGAACAAAAACATGTCTGACATTTCGATGGATGTGCTAATCATAATGGAAAAGACATTTAAAAACAATTGTCAAAAGTTTTTCCAATAACCTTTTAAAAAAATATTTCGCTAAAAATAGCGACCTTTTAAAAAATATATAAAAAAGAAAACTCGATATATTATCGAAGTATATCTAGTGTAATGAATGGGAGCTAGTAACCGACTCTGAGTAAATTCTTACATAATTATTTCAAATGTATTAAAAAATAACTGAAGTTTGTACTAGCTTCCCAAAAAATAAAATTTAAATAAATTAAGTTTCGAATTAGATTGCCAAGAGAGAACATTAAAATAAAATAATAATTTTATTTTAAAAAACAAACCTTAAATTGAAAATCAAGTTTCAAGAAATAATGCCAGAACCGCGTCGAAAGTTAAATCATTTTTGCCTAAGAAAAATGTACAACAAAAACCCCTATCATATGCCTTATTAAAATGAAATAACTATCTATTGGAATATATTCCAAATAAACGGCATTGTGTTTAACTTCACCAGAACCGGAATAAGACTCGACGTGCAGCCGACTTTTAATTATATTTTTCGACTGCATTATAACGCCAAACTAGATGAACTAACTAGAAAGAATATCACTCAATAGTCGAACGTTCACACGCAGGTTCACCCCAGCACTTTGTTCTAAAAGAAAACTTTGGCCAGGGAGCGTTTCTGTTAAGAATATTCACCGAGCAAAGACCCTGGATATCGGAATGCAAAAGTCGTGTAAACCAATTTTAATCACCCTAATTTGTATTTTCGGCAACTTAGGAATTTTAAGTGTTCTTAGTAAAAACATTTTAATAGCTACAGGTGCAGAAGCCAGTTTTTCTAGGAGAAAACAAGCCGTAAAAGGTAGTAGAAAAGCGAAAATATCTCTGGGAAAAGGTAGTCAGAAACTATTCTCCACGCGTGACTGTGACTCTGCCCGAATGGGAACTCGGGAAATTTAGCATAAATTTATCTTTCAGGAATGTTACTCTATCCAAATGGTTAAACAGTATTTATTAACTCGCGAAAAGTGTCTCTAAGTACCAGAGACCCGTGGAAATTAAATAAGTAATTAAGCAAATAAATTTCGTCAGCTCGTAAAAGTACTAGAGGAAACGTTGTTTGAAATTCATCACTCGTCGTGAGAGAAGGTGCTCTAAAAGCTATTAAGGCTAGGATAGCAGGTTCCGGATTAACATTAAGACCTAGAAAGTATGTTTAGTTTTAAATAATAATGCTTAGGGTCCCTGTATGTATAGAAACATAATTGCTGTATGTCTTCGATAACTTTATGAGTCTCTCCTTAAAATTCAGTGCTAGTGACAATCTGTATTTCATTTATTAGGAGATATAAAATTTTCTCACCATATTCTCTGGTTGAATTTAAGCTCCAGGGAAAGTTTGATACATAGTAAATCACAGCGGGATAAATGATAATGCTAATGAAATTTCTACTTATTATGTCATAACTAATTGTCTGGCGAACTTTTAAATACCTGTCATACCAGAAATTACCTGAACAAATTTGAGCCCACCACTGATTAAAAAATATGAAAACGATGCCTTTAAATTGTGTGCTCCTTTAAATTCGAAACCTCAATTAGCATTCTAAAACGGAAAGTGATTTGGCCTACTGTCATTTTATTATAACTAAGGTTACTTTTAAGTACCGAAAAGTGGAATGAAATTACTGGCTACTAGGTGGAGAAATACGGGTTGTTGCCCATGATGTCTAGGTAAATCGTTTTAATCAAATAGGGTGTCAACACACTGGTTCTACGAACCTGGTTTTAGAAAATGAACAGGAGTTCAAGAAAGGGCCGAAAATACAGTAGGTATATAAAAGGGTTTAACCGGCGGCGTTCATTACACTACTCACGGCCATTTTTAATCGTTCAGATTAAAGATGGCAGTGCACTGTTGTAAAAACGTCCTTTACTTAATCGCATTTAATTAAGCACGCCACTGGATAAAAGTGCATGCCGCATACGAATGCACAATGTGGAATGTGGCAGTTAACGCTCCATACTTCTAGAATCAGCCGTTTGGCCAACCGTCGTCGATATCCCAACCCATGATACAAAGAATTTGTATCCTGATCCCAACCGACTCGATCGGGTGAAAATTTCCAGCCGTAAGCGCGACGCTAGAATTAAAATTAAAATTTAGTTGCCGATCAGCTCCCAAGAAGGAAAGAAGTAAGAGACCACTTTAGGCCATCGTCAACGTAGATCTTCAAGATCCTAAAGGAACGAGCAACTCATCCATTTAGCCCCTAGCCCCATATCTCTAAGGAATTTATGAAATTTTTCGGCCTTTTTGGCTACTAGGGACAGCCAATTTTTCGACATCTCGAACAAGATAGGGCTGTAGAAAGCTTACGGGCGAGCGAAAAAGGCCCCGAAGCGAAGGAAAAGGCATTGTAGGACCAGCACTCTCAACTGGTACCGAATCAGCCTTCTACCGAATTTATTAAGTTTTTCCGAGGTTTTGGAACTTCAGGAAAAATTTTTCGAAGACAGAAGTTAAGTACTTGAAGAGGCCTTGTCAAGCGGCCGAGTACCAACAATTCACCGAGACCTTCAACTGTAGTGCGCACCCTACAGCAACACTCGCGAAAAAGATTAGTTGCGAGCACCTTGAGTCAGCCTACTGGTTTGGGTTCCCCCCCCCCCCCCCCCATTCACGTATGTGCCTCTCTGGTCCTCAATACTAGTCGTAGTTAAAGATTGGGCGAGAGAAAAGCGCGTCGACGGCCAGTTCGGTTTCGAGAACTGGAGAGCCCCCTGACTCCCCCATACTACTCGGCCTACGGGTGAAAAGCGGAAAGGCATAGGAGCCGAAAAAAGAAAATAAGGCTTCACCTAAAAAATCGGGCGCGTTCAAAGAGTGATAAGTTAGCCAAGTTCGTTTGGGAGATAGCGAAGTTATACTGTTGCGACTGGAGTTATCTCAAAAGAAGAATCAAAGGCTATTTATCACTAGTTCGTACACCATACACAACCAGCACGGTCTCTGAACGGAGAGCCGTGTCCGGGGAGTAGTTTGGTCTAAATACACAAATCACACATTAAATCCCCAAAAAAGTCCCCCCCTGACGTCCCTGATTTACACAAAACCTCTGTCAGAAAACTGTCGAGCACCATCTGACAAGTTGCCAGGGATTGGCATATAATACATAGAAAACACCCCCCAAAAATCCCCAAGAAACCACGATTTTTTAAAAGCCCTCCTCGAGCAACTTCCGTACGACGCCTCTTAAGGTAATCGATACCAAAAACTCGCGAATAGCGTCCGACGCCCTCAAAAGACGATTTTTGTACGATCCTTGTTAAAATTCGTACGCTGCTTAGAAACCTAAAGACTTCGAACGCGTTTTAAAAATCTCGCGTGCGAAGCGAGAAGTCCCAAAAAACTAAAGACATTAATACGTGTTAGATATTAATTAAAATATCTTAAGTTCTTAGTTAATAATTGTTCATTAGAGAAAAAAAAAACAAATAAAACTTGTTTTACCAAAAATACTAGATTAAGAGTTAAACTCTCCTAGTACATGTATAAGGCTTATCCAAGAATTGGGGCACATTTTAAGCTATCACTTGACATAGGGATTTATCAGAATTTTATTTCAACTATACAGGGTGTCCCAATTGTTCAAATTAGTAAACATTCGAATTACTGATTTTTGTGTAAGGCTTAGCCAAGATTAGGAGATAGGATTAGGTTAGGGTCGTAGATATTTTGTGTGACGACTACGTTTTGGCAATCCTCCCCCCTGCTAATCCCTTCTGGCACTTTGTAAAGACTTGCTATAAGGATTCAAGTCAAAAATTGAAATTTTGTACATTGACATACAAAAAGACGAATAACTCAAAAGTTAGTCAAAAATAAAATAAATTTAAAAGCATCCCCTGCCAGTAGACCCCCCTGGGAATCTTTCCCCACTACCGTTGTTCTTCAAAGCATTTGATTAATATCGTTTCGGCCTCCTAAGGGAGAAAGTAAGCCGAAGTTTTGTTTTAATTTAATTTAAACTTTTGAGTTAATTTTGTAGTCCCCATATACAGGGTGACTCTTAGAATCAAATGGAACTCCTATGCGTCTATAGGGTGTTCTAAATTTCTTGCCCGAGACAGGTTTATTGCCCATTAACCTTGTGTTGTATTTAATTCAGCCTCCTGCTGACAGATGTTCTGTGGTGGCTGCTATCTACAATTTCCCTTAAATAGCAGGGAAGGCTTTGGTGGGCCCACCTTCGTTCCCACGCCGGACTGACAGTGAGATCAGTTTACGGGCTGAACGTTGTCTAAGAACTCTTTGAAATAGCGAGTAGTCGACTCGATAACGACTTGGCATCCCGTGAAAAAACATAGACATAAATAATTGTAATATAAAAAAAAATGACTTTCCGAACCCCTCAGTCGACGGCAACCGCGCACCAAAGCCCCCGAGTGTGGATGAGCTCTTGGTGCTAGAACTGAATAGCGACAGATCAAAGGCACAGCTAGCGTTAACCCAGAGTCCCCCGCTGACTTCTAGCGAGTATATTGGGGACCCTAAGGAATTTATATTAGACCCGGAAGCGGCCTTTGGGTGTCACAGGGAATCTGTTTCCAAATTCACAATGAATAAATATAATGGGGAAGCTCAGCTCGAGGCGGGGCTCCACATAAGGGAGCTAGAGCGTCACTCGGCCGAGCCGAGTCTACGCGGCCCTCTACTGAATCACCCCGAGCCGCACATAACACACAGTACGCCTTGGCCGCTCACTGGAGCGGTTCCGAAGGCCAACGCGCCGCCCCGGGCGACGCACGTCCGCGCCGACGTCAGCACTTACCAATATATGTATAAATATGTTTTATAACTAAATATATTTCATTTGGAACCTATTCCTTTAACAGTATAATCATTTTATATATGATATGGTATAATGTATTTTCATGGCTTGTGTTCTATAATGTATATAGTTTTAAACCTAAACAATACTCACTTAAACAGCATGTTAGGCGCGATGTTAGGTAAACGAAATTTGAAACTGCATAACATGTATACCTACATTATACCTGCTAAAGTATTTTTTTGTCGAGTTTTTTTTTATTATTTCAAGTAATAATAATTAAGAGAAGATGTGGAATAGTTCAGTACATGTATTTATGTGTAATAACATTTTTTTCATTAGTATAAAAAAACTATTATACATAAGTAACATAAATACATATCCTGAATTTTGGCGCAGGTGTAGGGGAGTTGGGAGCCTGCATTTAATACTAGGCACCTAGTACTAAACCGTTCTCTAAAATAAGTTACCTATTGATAGTTTTCATAAAATATTAGTGGATTTATCTCCTTATAATATTAAAATTGCACGGCCTACATGGATGACGTAACACGACAAGCACAAAGGCCTTGTTATTGAATGGGTATCGGTACAAACCCCTCTTCCGTTGACGTTTCGGGCACTTATTTAATTTTCCAAAAAATATTCTTTCTGGATATATTAGCATGATTGTGACCCTAACAGCTATATAGGTATTATACAGAAAAAAAAACTTTAATAAATAACCTCTACTCCATATATTTTAGTAACAGCACTATAAAATTGAAGAAAACAAGTTCGACTTAATAAAAAGTTATTGAGCACCCAATAACTAGTCCAAATATCTCAAAGTTGCACTGATCGATAGGTAATCGCTTCATGCAACAAAACAAGTCAACAGACATGACATTTTCATGCATTTCATTATGACGAAGCTCAGGGTCGGATTAAGGGTCCAAGGCACTCTAGGCTACTGATTTGATTATTTTGAAAGGACATACCGATTTTTGTTGTTAAACTAGAAGCATTACAGTTTTTTGGCGTTCAGAACTCGGAAAGCCGACAACGATTTCTACCGTATTCTTGCATCAATTGCCTACCACATCGGCATAACAAAAGTTATATATATAGTTATCAAATCAAAATATTATCACCTCAACAAGGCGAGAAATTTGGACATTGGGATATCTTAGGGTATCGGGCGTCGCGCCGGCGTCCAACACTGCCTGAGCAACCCTAGGCTATATCCTAGTTAGCTTAGTGAGTAATACGGCCCTGACGAAGCTCCGAAAACCGGATTTATAAAAGATTTTAATGTCACTCCTAAACAAGCGAATTTTATAATTTTAACGAAACAAATCATATCATGACAGTCATGATGAATATTTTATCGTCTCGTAATTTCCAAATTAAATGAAGTCAAATACGCGCAGGGCCCCAGCCAAAGTGAGTAATACAAATTTCGTTTGACCTCTCAATTCATAAAATCGAGTTAGGGAAATTTGTCATTGATTGATACTGCTGGGAAACCCAATCTTTAATACAAGAATGCATTTATATTATACCATTTTTAATTCAACTAATTTATTGTTAAGAGAAAAGCTTGTTCGCGTGTAGAATTCCCATTTAATAACCACATCGCAGAAGTAAATAATTTATGCTGTATTCGTTGGCATTGAAGCCAGTAAGGTTTTATTGGGCAGAACAACATATTTATAATTTTGTGCTCTTTAGATTTCTGCTTGTAACAACAATAATTTGTTTGTAATTGATTGGTACCATAAAATATCAAAGACATACCTAACAGTGTAGTGTTGCTATTTGGAAAAGCCATTATCTATTGAAGATGTGACGAGATTGTTGCATAAATTATTTTTTGTCTAAGGTAAGTGATATGCATTTATTACACATCTGCAATACTCGCTTTAATTAATTAAAATGCAATAGATTATTGGTACAAAACATAATTTTGCAATATTTAAACAAAGATAAAATATTAATTTGTATATTTTAAATAAATTAACCATGCAAATTAATTATATTATTTTCAGCAAAAGCTGGCACCATTGAAATAATTACAACTACAGTTTGACAAATTGGCTTTTCAACAATAGGTACTTAATATCCCATTAAAACATGTCGGGCAATAGGTACCTACCTGAATAAATTTTTAGTCTCTAAACATAATACATAAATGTTACGTTAAAACAAATCCATTTTTACGCTGAAATCATTTAGCCATCCTTAACTCTAAGTTTGGTTTTCAGCATAGGGTTGGGTTTTAACTGGTTAAAATTAAATAATGTAATGAATCAGTTATTCATATTTTTTCTACCAGTGGTTAAAAATGTGTTTTCGAAATTTAGTATTGTTTCGGCAAGAAAAACAATTTGGTACCAAGTACAGGGTGAACTAGATAACTCTTTACATGGATCAGATATCTATTATTTTTGAAATTCGAAAAAATATTCCAAATGAAAGTTGTTTCATTTCATACGCTTTCACACATGCTTATGATTTAATATATACATGGTGTTTCAAAAAAGCAAGGTACCTGCCAACTTTGTTTCTTTTAAATGTAATATACTCTATTTTTCATGATTTTATATTTTCTACTAAATTCTGCATATTTTTGCATAATATCATGTATCTAAACTTAACGGTTTCCGAAATATTGTAGCTTATAGAAATACCATATACTATGTTTTTTCCATATAATTGCTCATCTATTTAGATTCCTGCTGTTACCTGGAGATAAGCAATTATTTATTAAATTACATGACGTTGAGGTTTGAAATCTTATTTACTGATCCGCCTTTATTTCCTGCTGATATTTTGCAAAATGAGCTATAATATATAGTTTTTAAAATTAAAATTTGGACATAGCATACTAGGTAATTAAAACTAATCAATCATAAGCAAGAAAATAAATAAAACGTATAATTTCTAGCCTAAATTAAATTATATGCATGTTCCCCATTAACCCTCGTCACATTTTGGTTAAATTCTTTTCTGATGAATTTATAATTGCTCCTCCTCCTCATTTTCATTTCAATTTCTTATTTCTTCGACAATTTTTCTCTGAATTTCTTCAATATTATTACTTCTTAATCTATGGACTATATTTTTTAAATAGCCCCACCCCACAGGTACGGGTCCATGGGGGTTAGCTCTAAGGAGTTCGCGGGCCAGTTGATTATTCCATATCTACCAATCCACACTACTTGATCATTATTTTGAAGAAAGTCTCTGGCTGCCAGAATATTATGGGGAGATGCTCCATCTTGTTGCCAAATTATATTTTGCCGTTCAATTTCATTTTCCAAAAATTACAGATACCTATATAAAAACCTAATCTAAGACCTTATGCCCTAAAATGCGGCACCAAACTTGTATTTAGGAATGTCCTTAAAAAGCAATTGGCTCAAAAGCTTGTGGATTTTCATCGGATCAATAAAACAGAGTTCTATTGAAATAATTTGGTCTTCTTTTTTGTTCGTCTTTTAATTGTTGAACTAGCCTAATTTTAAAATCGTGGTATCCGCATTGATTTAATTTCTCTGAAGTGTTCTATAACAAACTGTCTTGTTTTGTGATCGACACCTTATATCTCTGACACAGTTCCTGATAGATTTTCTTGAAAATGAAGCAATATAATAAGATGCAATATCATTCTTGAAATAAAGCTGGACCATTTTCAGCCTTTTAAGAATCGAATAGCTCATTTTGCAAAATATAATAGTCTAGAAGACAGTGAATTTTTTTGGTACTCATTTTCCCAGTCGGCATATAGTTTATTCTATTGGTGACACTAATCAAGAATTTTTAAGTCTGGCAAAAGTTATCCGATGGGTTCCAAAGATAAAAAAGAAATGAATCGACTTATTTTCTTCGTTATAAATTTTTACATGTATTAAAGTAGATCTTAAACTTTCGCAAAAGGCAATAACTGACATCTGACAAATTTTCAGAACTGCTAAAATAAGGTAAATTTAAAAAAAAAATCAGTTTTTCACCTACCAGATGCATTTGCCATGCTTACAGATCAGACGGACTATTTTTTTTTACTTAACTTGGGTATACCCTTACTACTGAAATCATATGAAAACCATTTCCATCAGTGGATAAAAGGTGCAGCGCATTTATTTCTTCGGACGCATTTTCCGTCTCAACCCATTGAAAAATATTGCTTAGAATTACTAACTGAACAATTCTATTGATGTTTGCTAACTGGGAAAATAAGTACCAAAAAAATTCACAGCCTCCTGGAGATTTGTCCTTCAACACGTCGACCACAATGATTATTGATCTTTTGTGTGTACATGTTCCACGAAAATTCCTATCTCTTTCGAGAACCTTAGGATATTTCGAGGGTTGAGCTTTTGTAGATCTCCAGGTACCACAAAGGCATTTTCGAGATGACTCAACATTTGGCGAGTCAGTGCCTGACATTCGCAGAGTAGGCTCTGACGTTTCAGCTATAGTTTGGCAGAATCTGCAGTCAGTGGTATTCCCCAATTTCTTGAGCTGGTACCTCCAGTGATCATTTCCAGTGAGGCCTACGACCAGTTTTATCTATTTTTTTTGTAGCTGTGTAGTTAGGCGAGTGAGAGCTGAGTCTTTTGGCCTGTCTCTGCCCAGGTGCATTGGCCCAATGTATCTCTTTCCGCCTTTTTCCCCAATTTCTGAGTTCATTCATTACGTGCCCTCTAGTGATGCCACAGAATGGTTCAGGCCCACAAAAGGCAGTCTGTGCACCATTCGGGTCAGCGGCTTCGTTGCCTTCCACACTCTCGTGCCCTGGTGTCCACATTAGGGTGAGTCTGTTTCTGTTCGCCAGTTGATCTGCAGCCATTCGACAATACCACCTAGCCGGGAGTTGATTTTGCTAGATGCTAGCGCATTTAAGGCTACTTGACTATCTGATAGGATATAGATCTTTGCACCTCTTAGGCCATTTCTGGCACGCTCAGACATGGCTATGTTGATAGCATTAGTTCTGCTTGAAAGATGATGGGAGTGTTTCCTAAAGGTGCAGAGATTCGACACCTAGGCCCGGAAACTCCGGACCCCACTCCTTCTTTCATCTTTGATCCATCTGTGTACCAGACAAGTGATTCCCTCTCTATACTCTATTTCGAAATGGTGCGGAGTGATAAAACCTACTTATAAATGCAAAACGCTAACAGAGTGGTCAAATAAATTTTTGTGATTTCTAAATATTTAGCCACAGCTGTTATAGCCTGCTGTATTATATTTTAACCATTCCACTCTGTTTTGTATGGCAATCCCGCTGCAACCAATAGGCTTTATTAGCAAAGGGGCCATTTTCTACCTGCAGTAGCGTACGTTTGGGTATTTAATTTAAAATACCTGTTTTACCTAAGTACTTTTATTTATTCACTTATTTATGTATATTCAAAAACAGTTAGTATTACTGTAACATTTTATCACATATAATATTTATATAATAAGGTCTAAGAATTGCGATTTTGTGTAAACAGTTATGTAGAGAACTATGGTATATCATTTTCGTCGTCAGAAAAATCCGTCGAATCTTCGTCATGTTCCAAGGATATAATTAAAGGCTCTACAATTAGGCCAATTAAATGGTCTAGTTTCCACATTTTTTCTTCTTCTTTTATAACATGCTCAATACACTTACGCCATTTTTCAGAATCGACATTTTTTAAAGATTCCTCAAAGATAATTTTAACATCTTTCATTTTAAACGTCGTGTTTCTCCTTGCTACATAACTTTTTACTTGGGCCCAAACAAGTTCAATGGGATTTAATTCGCAATGATACGGAGGCAGATGAAGAATAGTAATATTTCGTTTCTGTGCAATTTTGTCAACTACATACTCGGTGAAACGAGCTTTATTTGAGGACACTATGGACAACAGTTCCCTTTCCACCATACTTTCATCAAATGGTATGTTATTCTGTCTAAACCACTGAATAATATCCGCTTTTCTCCATGAATTAGTTGGTATTCTGTCAACTTTTCTGGAATGATAACTCGCATTGTCCATCACTATCACAGAATTAGGTGGAATGAGATCTAACATTTGTTCAAAATATTCTTCGAACACATCGCCATTCATGTCTTCATGGTAATCGCCAGAATGATTTGACTCAAACATTAACAAACCGCCCTCAACAAAACCATCAACACTTCCAAGGTGTGTAATAATCAGTCGCTTTCCTTTCCCAGATGGTGGTTTTAGTCCGGTGGACCAGCCTTCTAAGAATGCTTGACGAAAACTTGAAATATTTTTGTCTTGCCAAATCTTCCCAACCGTATATCCTTCATTAAGCCATGTTTCGTCCAGATAATAAATCTTTCTATTCTCACTTCGAAACTGCTTTATCTGTCTTAAGTAATGTCTCCTCCAGCAAATAATTTCATCTTTTTCGATTAGGAGCGATTTTCTGCTTTGTTTTTCCCAGCTGAAATTCATTTGTTTTAAAGTTGTCCACAATTTCTTCCTGCTTATCGTTGGAGACATATTTTGGTCTTGCTTCAAGGCTCCTAAAATTTTGTCGATGGTTGGTATTTCCTTATTAAAATAAAAGGAATGTACTGTTCTTCTAATTATAAGTTTGTAGTCTTCATCGATAGGCACCGTCTTTCTTCCTGAAGATGGCATAGGAGGTTTTACAGCTCCACTTTTTCGTTCACACTTTAATTTATATATCGACGTTTTTGAAACACCCGTCATTTGCGAACACATTTCCACCACAGTATCAACGCTATACAGAGGATTTTGATGCTTGAGGGCGTCATATACATTAAGAATAATATTCTTTTCGTTAACAGAAAATTGACATTTGCTCGCTCGTTTCACTGGAGAGAAAACTGAATTAGCCATTTTAATTGAAACTATGAAATGAAACAAACACACTGTGTCTTCTTCGGAAGAACAAATATAACTGAAAAATTACAATTACTTAAACTTTAGGGTATGCATACAAAAAATCGTCAAATTTGAATGTTTACAATAGTAATAAAAAAACCTAAGTGTGATAAATATAATGCTGGGAAAGTCCGAGTATTAGGATAGGTAAACGTTAAAAATATGTACGTATATGTACGTAATTATGGACGCCTATGTATCAGCCATCAGAAAATGATTTATTATTTCGCATCATTTCGAAATAGAGTATAGTTGTTTTAGTCTTTCCCTTGTAGTATTGCGGTCTTCGATTACCACTTCAAAGGGGCGGTCAAAATGGAGTTTTTTTTTTCATTGTATCAGTTGGCTTGATCATCGCCTCTATCTGGAGGTCTTTTAGAATTTTAAGGTGACCAGTCAGGCTTCCTGACTTCAGTTTTTGTGTCTGAGTCACTCTATGCGCACTGGTCCAGGCCTCCTTTTCTATGCATATGTGCAGCGGAAGGAGGTGAAGTAGGGTTTCTCGAGCTACTGTGGGGCACGTTTTCATGGCCCCTCTTATACCCAGACAGGCAAGCCTTTGTACTCTTATTAGCTTCCGCTGTGTTGTTATTTCCTTTGTTTTTGCCCACCACACTAAGCAGGCGTAGGTTATAATAAGCTTTACAACAGTGCTCTAGGACCACCAGATGATGGAGGGTTTTCGGCCCCATGTTTTACCAAGAGAGAGCGCTGCCATTGCTTTTGGATAGTTCTTTCCAGGTGTGGGTTCCAAGTTTCTTTCTGGTCAAGAACGATGTTAATACACTTAGCCTCTTTTGAAAGCTCTATGTTATCCTTCTCAAAGTGGGGTACTATAAAGATGAATTAATAAATCAGACTTCAGTAGAGTATTACCAAAGAATATTCTACTACGATAGTAGAATATTCTTTGGTATTACGTAATTAAATTTTTGATACATGATAGGTTACACAACAAAATATGCAAAATTTCATAGAAATCAAAATCATTAAAAAATGTGATATATTAAATTTGAAAAATCAAAGTTAGCATGTGTAAGAGCAGAGGAAATCAGACAACTTTTGTTAGCAATATTTTGTCTAGTTTCAAAAATAATAGCGATATTTAAATTTAAATAATTTTGTGGATCGCCCTGTACATGATACTCTTTTATTTTTATAATGACTTTAGAAAGTAAAAAAAATATGTAGTTCATCATCTGGTTTGCCAGTAAATAGACAACCAATAATAATTTTAGAATATGTAAGTAGGCAATCTCCTAAAATAAAATAATGAATTTTAAGCCCTATATTTTCTTTAAAATTTGATCAATTTATTCCATTTTTGGGTTATTAAGTAGAGTGACCCTTGCACCTTGCACTATCGGCAGCAGTTAAGGCTAAATTAAATCACTACATGTATATATATTTGCAGAAAACAAGCCGATCTCTCCATGGGACCAGAGTTTCGTCGATCACGAACTGATCATCAGGAAAATAAATTTCTTGAAATTTTTTGTGCAAAATATCCACCAGAGGCTGAATTTTTACATGCCGTCCTGGTAAAGCCTTAGTAGGCGTAACAAAATTTCAAACCTATTACGAGCAAGTAGCTTTGGAGCAATAGAAATTTCGTAAATCTCTATTTGACCAGTATGCTCCAATACTTTCAAGAGGAACTAAACCCAATAAACCCATCTATAATATGAGCTCTAACTATTTCTTAGTTTCATCTCAATGAGTGGGAACCCAACCGTTTATTACGTGGCAATCTAATATTACTAATTTTTTGCTGCACGTAAAAGTTTGTTTAGATCTCTTACTTCGTCATCAACAAACAGGAAAAAAACGTCCAAAGGTGTTCTTTTATCAGATATGTAATCAGAGATGTAATCCAGATAATTTACAGCGACCTTCATATGCAGGCCAATTAGAAGCATAAGTACTACGATTATTTTCTGGCTCATCCAATACTATTTCTTCATTCTTATCATTACTTCCTCTGGTTCTTGCAAAACTCGTAGATAGGTCGGAATTTGGTCGATGGTCCCATCTTCGTCGTCATCTTCTTCTGGTAGCCAGCC
The DNA here is from genome assembly GCA_016904865.1 of Pissodes strobi. Classification (NCBI taxonomy): domain Eukaryota; kingdom Metazoa; phylum Arthropoda; class Insecta; order Coleoptera; family Curculionidae; genus Pissodes; species Pissodes strobi. Next base: position 602,022 of record MU182154.1, read on the forward strand.
GAGATCTTTTATAGAATCATCGAAACTAATGTCTGCGAACTCTGAACTGTCACAGTTCACGTAATTCTTCATCGGTTGTATATTTACGTTTTGCCCTGACAAACGATAAGTACACATTCAACAAAGTTTTAAACAAAATATTAAACTAACCTCACTTTTACTTGTCAGTTGCTTCTTTAAACGCCGCCTACATATGGCCGACGAGGTCTCCAAATTTAAATATCGTAGTAGAAGACCATGTTGGCTATATATGAGCGACAACCATCTAATAGGTCTGTAGGAATAAAAGGTACAACGCCCAATGTTGCCAATTTAGTGGTTTTCCCGCTGTATACTTTATTTTAAAACTAGCCTTGATCAGCGCCTTAATAGTACTTAAATATTACCATTTAACGCTAATTAAATCATTTTATTTTTAGCCTGATCATGAATGTACTACGAAGATGTCTGAAGTGCTTTCTTGTAATATTTATATCGACAGAAGTTTTAACAGAGCACTGTTATAAAAAATGCAACTGTCTGAAAAAATCCCTAATGCTAAATAACTGTACTCAAAGTGTCACGCACTTGAGCATCGAGTTACGTGCCCAAGAAATAGTGTTCAGTTGCAGGAAACCGATCTCAAAAAGTACTGATGAATATATACCAAGTTTTGATGCCAAATATTTGTCCGTTATAGATGACAAATCCCCACTGACTCTAGCATTAATGGCAAAAAAATGTTACAGTACAAAATTAAAAGACGTGAAATATGCCCTGGATTTTAATAAGTTAAGCAATATCTCTGTTACAAAGGATTTCCTGGATGATAAAAACTCTATTATGTACTTAAAATTTAAAAATGCAGTGGAGGATGGCGAAGAGGTCGCTAATCTTACTTTCATGCAAACAGACTTCTTGGCATACGGATCTCATTTAAACACCCTAATCATCAACAACTTGAGGATACCTAAACTCAAAAACTATTTTGATAATTTGTCTCATATTGAGATTCTAGATCTAGCCTCAAATAACATAGAAGTGATACAAGAAACAGTATTCAATAAATTAAAAAACCTGAATCACCTAAATTTAAGAGATAATAAAATCGCTAGTTTAACGCGACTTACCTTTATGGGACTAGTAAATATAACGTATTTAGATTTAAGTCTTAATGATATAAGATATTTGGGGAAAGGAATGTTCTTAGAATTGAAAAATATTCGGTTCTTAAATTTGAGCAGAAACAGCTTAAACACGCTTGACAACGATACTTTTAGTTCGTTTTCAAAGTTAGAACACCTGGATATGGCAGAGAACTTGAACTTAACCCTACAAGACAATGTTTTATTCAATTTAACATCGCTGAAAATGCTAAATCTCAGTGGATGCCGCTTGATCAGCATACCAACAAGGTTCCTTCCCACATCCCTAAATTTGGATGTGCTAAATTTAAGCAGAAATGCTATCACCCACTTGAAAAATAATTCTTTCCTTAACCTGACAAAATTGAGGATAGTGGACTTGAGCCACAACGATCTGGAGACTCTGCCGAGAACCTTGCTGCAACCTCTAAAAAATCTGGAGCAGATTTTCTTGGGTCACAATAAGCTGTCAGTGTTTAGCTCCGAGGTATTTTGGAGCGTTCATAGCTTAGAAACTATTGACTTAAGCAACAATTTGATAAGCAATTTCCATAATCGTTTGGGGAGATTTAAAGCCAACAGCCTGAGTCTTAGGGATAATAAAATTGACAAGTTTCCATCCTTTTTACTTTATGTAGTGGGACTGAAGTACTTGGATTTGAGCCATAATAGTATTCAATCTGTTGAAGTGGTAAGTACGTATTATCGTAAGAAAAAAAAAGCAGCTAGTTTTTTCACTTATAGCAGCTCAATGGTCTAAAGAACAAAACAGACTTTTGCTGAATTCTTGTGTGTGGGTAGATGTTGAATTTCTATTTTATTTTCTTTAATTATTTTTTTAGAAGACAACTTAGTCAACATTTTTATTATCCTCTACATCCACATCCTTTTCAATCATCATAAGCAGTAGATGGTGAAATATCTCTTTCCCAGTCCAGATTATCAAGATTTTCTAAACTTAACCGTTTAAAACAAGAAAATTCTTGGAAAGGTTCCAGCCAACAGCTATGCCTTTTTCATAACATTGAAAAATATTATTTCTGAAAATTTGGTTTTCTTGTGCGAACCCTTCATCGCTCATCTTTCAGTATGTCACTGAACTTTAAATGGACTGGATTTCTGCTACAGTCTTTCATTAAGAGTATTAATCACCAATTCCAGAACACAGACATCAACGAATGTATGAAAAATAGATATGGATCTGAGAAAATATTATTTCAAGAGCTCAAACATCTTTAAGATTCTTGCTATTACGAGAAATAAGACAACCTTCTACTTTTTTAATGATAAAAAGCTGATCATATTTGGTAAGTGTGCTGGGCAACCAATATCATTAACTTCTGTTCTAAGTAGGCTTAAAACATTATTTTGTCCGTGCCTTTTAACCCCCTCAAAATATATGTTGCAATTATCCCCTGAAAAGAAAATGCATTTTTCTTTAATCTGCAATTCTCTTAATGCATTAAGTGCTAATGCCGAGACTATTGCAGCGGTTTCATTGCCAATATTTTTATCTCAGCCACATTTATCAGCAATCCTTTAGTAACATCAAACTATTGCAGTACTATGGGACACATCTTGATAGATCCATGGTTGCTTGCATCTGTAGACACCCCAACATATGGAATACTGCTTAATTCCTTTTTGATTACTTTTAAAGAAAATTGTCTAAGTACACAATTTAAAATTGGCTCAGTTTTAGTCCGTTCACATGTTATCGCTCTACCAATGGTCAAATCCGAGTAAATAATTCTATTGCTCTCAGCTGTTCGAGTTTCACTGCAGCATACCACCACCTGACTGTCTCCGGGTATTCACGTCAACCATGAAAGCAATAGCGCTGACGGCATGGTACTTCCCCAAAAACTGCTCGCTTGGCCTACCATTATGCTCCCTCAGCCGACTAAATCCCGGAGCCGATTTTTTTTTTCCGACCGGACGCATTCCGGACACCTCTTAATGCCGGATATGTCCAAAAAAATCCGGACGGAGGGTAACCCTATCAAAACAGAAAACACTATTGTATCGAAGGATTATTTCGAGTTCTGATATTCTACTAGTTTGTATAAGCTTTATATACTAATCGATTTAACGTTTTAGGTAAAGGAGCTCATTCCCAACACGTGCAACATGGAGATCGACCTATCCCATAACCGAATAGATACACTCAACATCACGAACTTGAAAAATTACGACGCTAAAAATGCAAATAACAACTGGAAAGTTATGTTGGACTTATCACAAAACATGTTGCAATGCAATTGTCTCAGTTACAAAATAGACCGAGTACCTCAAGCTCAAACCGCTGTAGTTCAACTGACTAGTAAGGTAAGATGTATTTTGATCACCATTATAGAGAATGTATGAATGTGATAGTTCCCTACTAACATCTAGCTCGCAGTGTTGCCAAGTTTCATCTATTGTAAGAGTTAAATGGCCAATCTAAAGTTATCTTATATGATGAGATACAATTTCAGCAATACATACCGTATTGCTACTACGATTACTTATGATACATCAATTTTAGGAGAACATTTGTTTTACCAAAGTACCTCATGATAACTGTCCGATTATATATATAAAAAATTGTCCAGCAGTTTGCAATTGCCATTATACCAGAATCGACAATGCTATAGTTGTGGATTGTTCCTTCCGGAATCTGACCAGGTTTCCAGAGATTCGTAATTTGCAAACGGACCGGTACCAGCATGAGCGTACGCTTGCCAAACTGAACGGGAACAGGCTTAATATGGATAGACAAGAAGCATTGAAAACTTATAACGTCACCATGTTGGATTTGTCCCATAATCAAATAGAGGAAATAAAGTGGCTTCCAGAAAATTTGAATGTAAGTGTTGCGCTGAAACACATGACTGAATCGGATCGAGATCCTTTTCTGCTTCTGTTATCTTTTTGAGGCAAAAATTATTAAAAATATCTGTCGTTAATTTACTTTTTTTTAATTAAATTTAATTTTACTCTAAATTGTTTATATTTATCGAAACTAACCTTAAAATTAAGGCAAGATTATGAAAAAGTTAGAGCGGCTTGACCGAATTCAAAAAAACTAGATGCAAGATGCAACCAATAACGAAATATTCCTTATAACTAAAACCGAATAAAAGTCGCGCTGAATTGTTACAGACAAGAATGACTAGTACTTACCTCAAATGCGTTATTTTTAATTGATCTTCCATATTTTGTATTAAAATTTTAAACGGTAAACATTTTTTCACAATTTGACGTTTTCTCAATACTTCCCGCATAGTTTCCATATTAATTTTTCGAAAATGGAATCGTTCGTTCTCTAGTCTCTGTAATCAAAATTTAATATCGCTTATGACATTTCTTTGACTGGTGGTATTTTTCTAATTATTTCTCAAAATGATTTTATACAATTAATACAGATATTCTTAATTTTATGACGTACCATTTTCACGTTTTTGCGCTTCCTGTACGTAATATCCAATTTGACATAATCAAACACAGTTTTTCTCCTTGCACTAACTTGCATCAGTTTGTCGGGAATTAATATTAAAATATATTGCATCATTTTCGGCGGGCACATTTGGTCGAACCAATATCGGTAACTAAAAGAGAAATTTGTTTTAGAAAACAATCCTAAACTTCACATAACAAATTTGACGATGTCATCTGGTAGAAGAAAGATATACGAATCTATGAAGTATTTTTTCTAAAGTCAAAAGTGTGTGCATCTTCAGAAATTAATTATGAAGGATTGTATATAATTTGACAACACTGTCAATGTACCATAAATGGTCTCTACCTCTCTAAAATCGTTATTTTCCTAACTAGTGCGGAAAAGTTGCACTTTGTAAACTAAATTGAGTGCGGAAAAGTGAACTTTTCCGCACGCAAGTAGAAAAAAGTTATTTTAACTAATTTAACCGACCTTGTACCTTTGGTATTTACCGCTACTGGTTTGACCAAATGTGCGACACCATGTAGGTATTATACATTAAAACATATTTCCATATGTTGCCTACAGGATATCTCAAATTCAGTCGAATCAGTACCGGTAACTAGCAGAGATACAAGGTTAAATATAGGGAATTTGCTTTTCTAGTGATAATTCATGATACGTTATGTGAAGTTGACAACTCAAAAGTCAAACTCCACATAATTAATTTGACAGCGTCATCTTGTAGAAAAGATTATAATGTAAAACTTTCATATGAAACATTTTTGAAAATTTCATATTCGGCACTCCTTCCGAAACGAAAAACAATTTGGCAACTAACAGTGACTGCCAAAAAAAGTTCAGAAATAATGCCAATAACATTGTCAAGTTGCCGATTTTTCTGCAACATCATAACTTTTTGTTCGACATTGAGGTTTTGAATAAACTAGTGCATAAACTAATGATATTTCTTACCATTTTTAGGAACTGAAACTAGGTTATAACAGTTTGACATCATTATCTCAAGAGATAGTCGAAGATTTAAGGAAAAAAAGTAACAGAGGGTTACGGACGGTTTCGTTAGAAAATAACCCTTGGGAGTGTGACTGCAAAACCATTCATCTACAAAAATATTTAATCGAGTACCATAACGATAAGGTACGTATTTCTATATGGACAAGAAATAGTTTTTAAGACAAAAATACAAAATGCCTCCGAGTTTATCTGACGAAACCTCTAGTTTGAGGTAAGCTGTCATTGTTGGCTGGATATAAATTGATACTTATAAAAATTAGAATTTCTTCCTATTTACGATTTTTCAAAACTACACCAACAAATACTGATTAAGTTAATTTGCCATTTTGCGACCAAATAATTGATCTTCAAGGATCAAATCCAGCGCTCAGTATTTCTGGATTGAATTTATGGAATTAAATTGGGCGCTAAAATGACCATTTTTACAAAAAGTTATCTCTCCGGAAGCTTTTTGTAAGACATGCGTCACATGCCACCGCTTCCATACACCGAGAGTTATAAGTTTCATAAACTTCAAGTTAACCCAGGAATAATAGTGGGAATAGTCGAATTCCCAAGAATAATAAACTAGAGAAGGGTAGTTACTTCCCATAACAGCCTATGTTCACTTACTATCGACCCGTGCTCTGCGGCCCCTCACCCACTTCGTCGTCGCTGTGACGTTGCTGCACCACGAACGCATTAAAGCACGGACCATAGTGCGTATTTTGCAGAGTATTTTTCAATGTAGTTTTTTTATTGATTTTTCTTTTATTAAATAAATAATACTTAAATGCTTTTTAAATGTAAGCAAATCTGGGAAGAATAATAATATTTTACCTAATATTGTAGAAAAGTTGTCAAACTGAGGGTTTTATTACACAGTGTGTCACTTAACTATTTAGGTTTTAAACAATATTTTTAAAAAAGTAGGGACGTTAACGTACAAATACTGGAAAGTAATTCTTATTTATATATTGTCACAAACAATATAGCTTTGCGTAGCTATATTGTTTGTGACATTGTTTAATTTCCGTAGATTGTGACCTTGCTTATCACCTTAGAATATTATAAATATATTATGTCATACAGCAATCACTACAGCGGTTCTCAAACTTTATAGTGACGGAACCCTTTTAAAAAACTAAATGTTTAACGGAACCCTACACCCTAAACTAAAAGCAAAACCACTTATATGTGTATTGTTTATTGATAATCACACAAAAATGGTAAATACAGTAAGTAGTAAGCTAGTAAGCAAATGATAAGGCTAAGTTCATTAAATGGGAGGAATGAAATTGTTTTCCTGATCAACTGGGTAATGCCAGGCTTGATAGAAGAAAGCTGAATTCTCATGTCTAGTTCGGCATCCAGTCTAATGCGGTATTCTATTTTTGTAGTTGTATATGCTGAAAATTCCGTTTCACACAAGTACGTTGTTAGGGACGGCAAAAGATCATTCAAAGCCTATGTGGCAAGTTGTGGATATTGATCACGAACCCTACACATACAAATAATACAAATAATTAAGTGAAATTGTTTTGAAATGATTCTATGCTTGTGTCCGATGTTATTTCTAAAAATGATTCATAGACCTGATTTGACATATTTTCAGGCTTCTGCAATTTGGATGCAAAAGGGTTCTGAATCCATGAGTTTATTTTCAGTTTCGTGTTTAAGATTCAAAAGTCCATCGTAGATCATTGAGATATTGCACCAATTCAACAAATGTTTCATTTTGAGATATATCTGTATCACTAAGACTAAGGTGACTAAGGAACTTACTTAGCAATGAAAAGCTTTCTATTTCTCTCTTACCAAAACAAGTAATTCAAAAATCTAATTTTCTTTTAAAGGCGGTTATCTTGTTGTTAACATTGAAAACTGTTGTCTGTTTTCCTTGTAGTGACAAGTTTAAATCGTCAAGTTTTCCAAACAAATCTGCTAAAAATGCTAGTCTAAATAACCAGGTTTTAAGGGACAAACAGTTTTTTTAAATTAAAAGGTATATCTGCAAGAAAAGATTCTAATTTTGTTCTTAGTTCAACAAGACTTGCCAAACTTTTACCCCGAGACAACCATCTCATTTCAGTATGGAGCAGTTGTATTTTATGATTGCTACCATAATCTTCACATAATATTGAGGACAATCGGGATTGCAGTGGACGTGACTTGACAAAATTAATTATTTTTACTGCCATATCAAGAACCAATTTTAGATTTGGCGGCATTTTCTTAACCGCGAGAGGTTGTCTATGCAGGATTCAATGGCTGGAACTATAATTTGGCGCTATCATTTTTATACGGGATTCGGTTCTACCTGTCATTGCCTTAGTTCCATCGGTACAAAAAGCGATGCAATCATTCCAATCGGGTTGGGTTTCTTCAAAAAATATATTAATGGTCTTCACAATTTCTTCTCCAGTTGTGTTAATAGGCAGCGATGAGCAAATCAGTAAGTCTTCTTCGAGTTAATGTTTATACTGCTGATGAATTGCGTAGCCCCAAGGTAAAATATAGGTTAAAGTTAAATTCAATTATCTCTAGAAATATTTGACCGATCTTATCACGGTCTCCATATTCTTAAAAAGAAAATGTTTGAAAACGAAATTCCTACACCCATCTACCTCAATATCATCATTGCCTAATTTACAGCCGTTATTTTTTTACAGTTTTTTACTAAAATTAGTTTTTCTGGGCTTTTATACCGAGACGTTTTCGACAATATTATTCTGCGGATGACAAATCAAAAAATACGAGGGTTTATATAAAAATTGCATTTATTGCGGATTTATTTGTTTAAAAGTACGAAACTTTCAGCATTGTACCATAATTTTTAGGGTTTCTTATTTTTATATAATGAATTTTATGATAATTAACGCATTGTCATATACAGGGTTGAACAACATTCCTTATTCTTTGCAACAAATCGTCAAAATGCAACATAACGGAAAACATTTAACTGCCAGACCCATATTTAAAAAAGGTGCAAAGTGAGCTCTCAAATAAATGTTTTCATGGTAACGCTCATGTGTTTGTCATAAATGGTAAGGTTCGAATGAAATTCAAAACGTGGTGCGTTTAGTATTGGATGGAATGAGTCACGAAGATGTAGCTGGTCTATACAATGTTCATCGCAGCACCATTACGAAAGCATTAAGAAGATTAAGGCAGCATGGAAGCGCTAATTACAGGCATAGCGACGGCATCGGCAGGCCCAAGATATTAAGTAATCGTCAAGCTCTATATGTAACGATCTTAGCCCGACGAAATAGGACAAACAGTTCTAAAAGAATTAACACAAGTCTGCATGCTGTAATTCAAGTTAATGTATCAAATATAACAGTAAGAAGAATGTTACACGAATCTGGCTTATGGTTTGTATATGCCTTTCCTCAATTATGAAGTGGGGTGGTAGTGTTTTCGGAGGCATTATTTTTAATGGGAAAACTGAACTTTTTATAACCAATAATAAAATTAACGGTAATTATTATAATGACTGTCTTATCCCTATCGATATTTCATTTGCACAGAAATTCAGAGAGGCCTTTCTCTTAGTTGATGACAATGGCAGGCCATACAGGGCTCAAATCGCCAACGAAGTTCTTGGCACAAATGGAGTATATCGGATGATATGGCCGTCGAATTTCTCCGATTGCAACCCTATAGAACACGCTTGGTTAAGGTTAAAACTAGTGATGGGCTTATTCGAATGAAAAATAACCTGTTATTCGGTTATTAAAATAACCTGTATTATTCGGTTTTCATTCCACAAGTATTCGAATGAAAAATAACCTGAACCTGATACGTACGAATTCAAATACGAACACGAGCTGCGAAGGAACATTCCTGGCTGTCGCGTCGATCCGTCGAATTATCAACGAGCAAAGAGCGGTTTTAATTTAGTTATGAGTTATGAAGCAAGTTTCGATGTTTTAGCTCGAATAAAAGATGAGTTTTAAAATTTCAAATGTACCGGTAGTATGTGGAATTGTGGAATGTGGAAGACGAACTTGGGGGGTTGAAAACTAGCGAATATTAAGTTAAGATTACATAATTTACTTTTATTGCGTACCTAACATAAAAAATATCAAATTTTCGACGCCTGAACGCCTAAAAAGTGCAGCAATTTGTTGACATCTCCAAAAAATCAAAATAAAAGGCGGTTAGCAAGCAGCGCCACATACTTCTTATTTCTTTCATACACTTCTTCGTAATGAATACGGCCTGCTTTCCAATACATAACACTAATTATCACCTAATGTTTGTTTAGTTTCTAGGTTATATATTGGAATTTAGAATGTAGGAGCAATAGAGCAATACACAAAACGTAATATAACTTTAACAATATAATATGTACTATTAATTATTAATATTATTATAGTAGGTACTATAAATACATCGCCAGAGAGAAAAACTTTTTTGCAAAGTAGATTTTTAATAAGTATGTTCATTACATGTAATCAACACATCCAAGAATCATATTTTGGAGTTTAAGCATTTTTGATTTAAAACCGTAAAATGCTATTTATTTTAATTTGTTCAATAATATTGGGTAATCAAATATTTACTCGTATTCTATTGTTATTTATTAAGCCATACTTATTAAGAAAATTACAGCAGTTACGAGTTACGAATACGATGCCGATGACGCTGAAATTCCTTCCTAACCGGCTGCGATCGCTAACCTGAATTTATTCGAATGATTATTCAAATCATCACTCGGTTATTAATATCATTTGAATACAAATAATTCGGTTATCAAAATAATTCGGTTATGCCCATCACTGGTTAAAACTGTCACTGAGTTCAAAAGATTCGAAAATTTTGAACAGCTAAAAGAAGCTATTTTGGAAAAGTGGAATCTGCTAGATCGACAGTTTATATAAACAATTTAATTTTATGTATGCCAAATCGATGTAGAGATGTAATACGCAATTGAGGAGGGTCAACAAAATACTAAAATTATTGAATACTACAGTTGTTTTATCATAGTTGTTAAATGTTATTGTAAATTTTCCAAAGTATGAGAAACGTTGTTCAACCTTGTATATGGCAATGCGTTAATTATCATAAAATTCATCATATGAAAATAAGGAATACCAAAAATAGTACAATGCTGAAAGTTTCGTTGTTTCGTACTTTTAAGCAAGTAAATTTGCAATAAATGCAATTTTTAAATAAGCCCTCGTAATTTTTGATTTGTTATTCGCATATCAATATTGTTAAAAACGTCCCGATATAAGAGCCCAGCGAAACTAATATTAGCAAAAAACTGTAAAAAAACTACCGTCTGTAAATTTGGCAACGCTTACAAATTTATAAATTATATGTGGTAAATTAAAAAATCCCGGCATTATAGACATATGATGACGTTGAGGTAGATGGGAGTGTAGGAATCTGTTCTTCAAACATTTTCCTTTTAAGAATCTGTTCACCGCGATAAAATCGGTCAAATATTTCTATAGATAATTGAATTTAACTTTAACCTATATTTTACCTTGGTGCCACGCAATTGATCAGCAGTGTATATGGATATCGCATAATTACTAGGACGATGGCCAGTACAGCAACATCAGTCGACTCATCCATTTGCAAGACGAATTTGTTATTTTGAAGCCGTGCATTCCGTGCAACCAGTTCTTGTGTTATCCTATGAGGTCCCCAATCCGGCGCGAAATTGTATCGTCCGATTTTATTAACTTTTCAGCGATACTGTGCGCTTCTCATGCTTGGGCAATTCGGAAATTGACCAAATACGACGGCGACACACGGCGACGGCAACGCCTCCGTGGCCTTTTCATTCACAGTCTGAGTCGCATACGTAATAGTGTTTTGGCTTCTTAATAATTGTTCTATTTTACGTACAAAAATTATTTACTCTTGTCTTTGAACTATTAAGAAGGCGTTTGCTGCACAGCATACTGAGAGGCGAGCCGTTGGAATAAACAAATCCGAGATTAATGTATGGTTCGTCATACTTTCGTTTTTTCGCCTTTAGTGTGCAATTAGATGTTTTACTACTTGAACTTGAAACACTAGAACTAGAACTCGACGCCGCCATATTACCTTGATTTGAATTTGAAGCGAACCACTAGTGCACCCTACGTGAATGATTTTATTTTTATTGCGACACCTTTAAGCCAATGCTCCATTCTTCTTTAACACTAATTTGATTTGGTCAATTTTATGACAAATAGAATCTCTTCACGCACGGAATACAATACTTTACAACCACTACGAACATCGCAAGCGGACATAAAATACTGAGCGTGATGCGAGTAAAATTTGCGGTACGTTGTTTGATTAATAAATATCCGCGCCAAATAATCCTCCTTTATATTATTACTAGCTGACCCGGCGAACTTTGTACCGCCTAAGAGCCAATGAACGTCGTGTTATCTTTTAGCTATACTTAATTTATTATTTTATTAACGTTAAAAAATCAATACAAAACATTTATTATGTTCAGTGGTTTATTAGAATAATATATTTAAAGAAACTAAAAATTAAATAAAAGTTCAAAAATCAGGTATTTCAATGGCGTGTCAGCAAGACATTTGCTTTATTGCAGCTATGTATATTGCTGCATGGGTTGACTCGGGTTGATTCTCTTTACTGAAGCACATTGTGATATACGACATTTTTCGTTTTATTATCATGCGCATTTATTATTAGTTTATTAGGATAATATATTTAAAGAAAACATATTTCAATGGCATGCCAGCAAGACATTTGCTTTATTGCAGCTATGTATATTGCTGCATTGGTTGACTCGGATCGATTCTCCTCACTGAAGCACATTGTGATATACGATATTTTTCGTTTTATTCTCAGACGCAAGAACAAATAAAGCGGATGGTTTGCCGCCACGTGAACATGCTTGACCTTCTGATTTGTTAATCGTCATGGCGGTGAACATGCCACGTACAATTGACTATGAGAAAAACATGCATTTTCTACATTCAGACCACAAACACTCAAGGCTTGGCCTTCTGATTTGTTAATCGTCATGGCGAATGCAAGACAAACGTTCAGCAATGCTGAATGTTTGCCGCCAGCACATATCGCCACAGATTTGATGATTTGACGACGCAAGCATTTATTTCATCTGCAGCAGTCGATCTTGGAATGACTGGCAGTGTTTGGCGGAAATCGCCAGACAATAAAATCATTGCGCCTCCAAAACATCTCGAGTCATTGCGCAGAACTTTCAATGTTCAGTCAAGTGCTTCCAATACGCGATTGTACGCCATTGTGCATTCGTCCCAGATGATGATTTTAGATGCTCTACTAAAACTTTGGCCATTACGGAGTGTTTCGCAATGTTACATGTCGATTATTCATTAGTTTAGGTTAGTTAGTTTTGTTGAAGGTTTAACGGCAATTTTAAGGCTGAATGAGCCGTACGGTATCCTTCTAACAATGTGTCCGCTATTCCAGAAGAAACAACTGCTACCGCAATATCAGATCTCGCACGAATATAGTGGCCAAAATCAATGACATGAGGAATGTCTTCCCAGTTCCACCGGGGGCATCCAAAAAAAATAAGCCACCATTTCCATCATCAATTGCCTTCATTAATGTATTATAGACATCCTTCTGTTGGGGGTTCAACAGGGGTACATTCGTTTGAACCGACTGGTATAATAATTCCTGTCGATCATATTCATGTTCACGTTCCAATTCTCCAATAAATGCGTTATTCATTCCACTATCTAGTGCTGGCATTCCTAACCTGACTAACAAACTGCCGCACATGAGGTAACACATGTCTTCGATCAAGAGCAAAGCCTGGTTATGCATCTCCTGATTCACCTCAAGATCGGAACATGTCAGAGGACATTTTACATCGAATTCGTGTCAGTTCAAGAAGAACTGACACGAATTCGATCTAAAATGTCTTCTGACATGTTATCCTTGTATTTGTTCCACAGGTCACGTGGATTCGATGGGAAGCATGTCGAAATAATGATTGCAAATAATGTGCGTATCTGACTTGAAGTTGCAGAGATAATCGCTTCGGCGATTGTCATGTCCCAATTTAGCTCTTGACATGCAGCACGAAATGTTGGGCACACTATACCATTAACAGTTCGTAATGATTGAAATGATGTTGGCCCATGAAGATTCACCAGCAACAACCGCAAATAGAAGCATTCATCATTCTTCGGATGAACTGTGTAAATACGACCAAGAGCATCAGTAGAACGCACATCCGGATGGCCTGGAACCGTTGAAATTTCTTCGATGAAGCGTTCCAAGTGTAATAACGTGGCATCTCCGAGTAAAGCGACATTCGTGCAAACGGATCGCTTTGGCAAATCTCAAAAAAACTGGTCAATGTTGTCGCTGGAATTGCACGATGAGAGACATTCGACGCGGTGAAATATACTCGTTGGCCATTCTCCAGATGCACCGCCAAATGTACAATAGTGGGATGACGTCCGTGAATGGAGAATGAGAATATACGCCAAATCGCCGCATAGCAATTCACATATCGACCAACTTGATAGCGCGTAATTTCATCGTTGGTATTGGAGGTTTGGATGCCAAAAAACCGCCATATCGCTGCGTTTCGTAACATATTTGCAGATGTATTTGATGGACTTCACCGAATTGCAACACTCAATGTTGTTGCTTTACTATCGATATTTAAGCAACACTAAGTACGGATGACATCTACCGAATAATCTGGAATTATTGATACCAATCGATTTGACAGTTATTGTCATTTATTCTCTATAATTTTTATATTTTTCTATTAGAGTATTTTCTATGTATTTCAATATCTTTCTAGATTTGAATATGCTTCTTTCCCACTATTTTCCGTTGAATTTCTATCCTATAATGTGTAGTATGTCACTGATTTGCAGTGGACATCAAATATTACTAAAAAACTATAATCGTGCGTGACATGAGCTGTCAATTGCGGAAGATGACAGAGTTTCAAGCCTAATTTATAACTAATTTTGTGTATAATTTTTTGTTCGAGAATTTTTCTGATATTTTAATAGTTATTCTGCCATTCGGGGCGGAGACAAAACCAACAAACCAAAGATGATAAAAATCGGTTCAGCCGTTCTTGAGTTATAAGTGGTGTAACTAACACGACTTTGTTTTATATATATATAGATTACCCAACCATCGAATCATCTCGAATTCCCCAGAAACTTCGGGCAGCCAGACTACGCGTCAACGAGAAGCGGCGGGACGAACCGAGGTCATTCGATTGCTTATAGTCCGGGAGCGGATGGTGGTGATGTGTAACATTTCAATGTAATAGGTCGGTCGCTTACTTAATAATTTATTAAATTTATGTACCTATATGTACCCATAAAACTTATAAGTAGGCCTTTCGTTGTAGTTTATTTTTATCTTATCTTATGTTATTTTTATCTTAGGTAACTTTATTCTTATTGGTTCTTCTTTAATACATGTATTCATATTATTTTGACTGCCGGCGAAGCTCTACCGGAGGCTTTGCGGGGCGCCGGGGCTCTGCGGAGCACACTTTGAGTAACGCAGCAGCTAGTGTCAAAAATAGAAACAGTTTTAAGATATGTACGAGCTTTTTCTAAATCGAACATGTATCCGCAGAACAGGAAAGAAACATGTATCTCATATGGATACTTATAAGTTTTTCGCTTGTATTTCATATCTGCGGTCTCAAAAAATATGTTTTAAAAAGTAACATATTTTCATTCTTCACGCACCGTATATGCTCTGAGCTTTCGTATCGTTAAAATTATTTTTTCTTTAAGCACTAACTTCCATCTAGAATAACATTTTCTGTGAAGCAATTATTAAGCTTTTCAAAATTATGCATAATTTTTTGGCCCACACTGTAAAAAAAGTCAGATTTTATTTTATTTTTGTCTATTTTTCTCTCACAAACTCATACTCTTAAGGATTATACAAGATTTAATAATGCCGGAATCGTTTTACTTCTATTTACTTTTGGCGTATCCGGGTTTGTTTAAATTTAAATATATAAAGCTTGTAAAAAAATTTTTTCCATTCATTATTAATAAAAAATAAATTAATTTCATTATCCGTTTAAAATTTTGAGTTTAAACTCATTTTTATAAACTCGGTTTAGAAAAGTAGAAAAATAGTCTTGCCTGTTCGTCTTTGCCATATGTATGTTAAGGCTTTCGCGCCAACTTCATCCCGTGGCTACGACACGACACAACAGCTGTCAGTGAAAAAAATCAGGTTGACGTAACCATCCTTCTCTAGTTTATTATTCTTTGACTGTTCTCCTCGAAACCTGTTTGGTACTTTTGGTTTTCCTCCCTAATTATGAGATGCGTACCATCGTAAAATAAAATATGTATGTGTTAAAGACAGCAAAGTCTGAATACATCTTACATGCCGTTGAATTTTATTGGCGATCTCGAATCAGTCAGCAATTGGTAATTTTTATAACAACTTTAAATCTCAATCAAAATTGAGGTCCTAAATAAATTGCACTTCGTGTTTTCCTAGAAACATATATGTTTGACCAAGTGAGTCACTATTAGAAAGTCACAAAAGCGTTTTAGGATTCAATTTAATATGTTATGTTAAACTAAATACAAATATTGCATGTCAGTTTTTTCAATTTCAGATTAACCAATCGGAAGTAATATGCAAAGACTCGGGCGAGCTGCTCGTGTACACTAAGGCCTGTGAAACCCAAAGTGTTCTGAAAGTGGCGCTGCCTTTGGGCTTAACAGCCGTTCTAGCCGTTATTTCCGCGTTGTTGGCTCTATATTTTAAATATAATACTAGTATCAAAATATATTTGTACTCTAAGAACATGTGCCTGTGGTGTGTGGCCGAAGAAGAGATCGACAAAGAAAAAACCTATGACATTTTCATCAGCTATTCTCATAAGGATGAAGGATTTGTACAGAAGGAACTTTTACCTGGTAAATATTTTCTACTAATACTAATATGTGCAGCTTAAAAATATTTTTTTTCTGTGTAATTAAGTTCAATAACGTAGAACATAATAAGAAGTATGTTACGGAAAAATAAATATTAAAAAATATTTGTATTTGATCAAAATTATTCTAAAGGTAAGACGTGTTAGAGTGGCTCATTTGCAAGTGCTAAATCGATGTTATGCAGTTATAGTGAATTTGAGCTTTTAATAATTTCTACTTTTCCCTAGAAAGCTTTTGATTTGGCAAAATTTCTGATATTTTTCACCTTTTTGTAATTTTTAAATGCCCTGTATACCTATGTTAAATTTAGCATGGTCAAAATTAGTTTTCTCTAAGCAACAGCTTATATCAATGTAAATTTTTGTGTGAAATCAATAATAAAAAGTATACAGTACGGTATATATGTACGGTCTATCAAACATCAGTTTCGAATTAAATTAATATATTGAATTAATAAATTTAAAAAATGGTGCTTGATACAGTGTTAAAAAAATTTTTTTAGTTGGTGTATCTTGAATAGCTCTGAGACGATTTGAGATATTGTATCGAATTATAGTACGCGCTAGCGTGGCTTTAAAATACACTTTTATGCGTACAAAGATCTTTTCGCCTTTCACCAGTGGCTTATGTGTTAGAAATATTCAACATTTTTTTTAGCGAAATAAATGACACGCCACTGCTTTTGAATAAGAAAGCCCTTTTAACACTGACACAGTAATTGTTTTTACATATTTAGATCCAGCATTATTTCTGTCGGTCATACAATTTCATTATCACCAATTTGTTAAAAAAATATTCAAATAACGATCTAGTATTCATTATTCAATAGACACATGATTAATTTGCCCTTTTATCTCTATTTCAGAACTAGAATCTGGAGATACACAGTTCAAGATATGCATCCATTACCGAGACTGGTTGCCCGGTGAATTTATCAGTACTCAAATAATAAGTTCGGTACTTGATTCCCGAAGAACTTTGGTGATATTATCGAATAATTTCATGGAGAGTGTTTGGGGGAAAATGGAGTTTAGGACTGCCCATTTACAGGCAATAAATGAGGGAATGGCAAGGGTAAGAATTCAAATTGCTGTCGCAGTAACATCTGAACATAAAAAGCTATGTACTCAACAACAGGAAAAATTTGATATACAAAATAGGAACATGCAAAAAAGAAAATAAAATAACAAATTAAAAGCACAATAAGTTTCATAATTAAAAATAAATGCGTTTAATATATTTTTAGTTATTCCTCGGATTATCCTACTTTTAATTTATTTAAAGTGGTGGTGTATTGTCAATTTTATATGATATTAATTCAATTGCGACCGCTGAAGAACTTTGATGATATTTTCGAATAATTTCAAGAGAATTGAGGAAAAACGGAGTTTAGGTCTGCCCATTTGCAAGCGATAAATGAGGGAATCGTGCAAAATGAGAAAAAAATCACAGATTACAAGCCCGTTAAGTTTCATAATTAAAAATAAATACGTTAATTTTAATATATTTTAAGTTATTTCTCGGATTTAGTGTCTATAAAGTGTGCTTATAAATTATGTGATGTATTTAAAGTCCAACTTATTTGATACTAACTAAATTGTTGTTCGTATGGTATCTGTATTTGTTTCCATGGGAGTAACACTTACAGTAGAACCTGGATTATCCGAGCTAACGTGAGCTGGACTTCCCTCGAATGACCGAAAACTCGATTTTTCTTCAAACGTCAGTAAATCCATCATTACTCGACTGTGTAAGCGGCCGTGAAGTTTCGTTTTTCCTCCGCCGGAGCTTTACTTTTCAC
>MU182154.1:620325-638276 GCA_016904865.1 Pissodes strobi
ACACGAGCGCGCCATGAAAAGTATCACTTTTCCTCCATATAAAATAACATACTATTACCAACCTAAGAGGCCTAAAATAAAACAACTAGATAGATACGTAAAAATAAATACTGCTATATATTATTCGGCTGGTAACAATACTCAAATGTCTGGCAAATATACGGAAGAGGATAAGAACAGGTCAAATCGCTCCACCCCATAGCATCATTAACGTAGTCAGGCACACTCCAAGCAACACAGTGTTCTCCTTCATAGAAATTAGCGTCAAAATGGGCATCATCCGGTTGTCCGTTCACCCATTTCGTGTACACCATTTTGAGTCCAGTGGTAGCCCAATAGAACTGACCGTTGCCTTCTTTGGTGCCAGCCAACCAATACCCCTCTAAGAAATTAAATAAAAATTAATAAACAAAATTAGATACCCTACCATAAATCATATTCAGCATTTCACTCCACATTCAATTATATTCGCATTAAGTGAAACCCTTTAAATTAACTAGGATAGTTTGGGTTGAGTTAATGAATTTAAACGCGGGCGGGATATATCTTGCATGAAAATCACCAGTATAGGCCCATTGTGCGCCCACTCGCACACTAATTCAGCCAAAACGCCACCTATATTCCGGATTCTCCACGATACGCAACAGTTGCAAATGTCTATTCAAGCGACAGTGCCCTGTGAGTGGCCCCGCCACAAGCGTCGTCCCCTCTTAAGAGCCAGCAAGGCTCTCACCCTGAAAGACGCTATGTCATCCAGGAGTAGCCTAGCCTGCCTCATTCCTGGAGTAGTCCGCCGTAGATCCCTGGCTCGCATATTTATTGCGTTCCTTAGGATGGCAGCAGCCGTACTGTAAAACATACATATTACAAGTTCAGATCCCATTGGACGCATTGCCAGAAGACCAGCCTCCTCGTTCTCGGGGACATTAGAGTATCACGGAACAAACACAAAAGTTACCCTTTCACTCAAAAACTGTCCTCAATATTACTTGATTCTTACCACTTTTGTTTACGTAATTAATTATGAACTACCTTTATCAGAGTTTACTTTGGGGTGTGATGATGGTACTTTGTATTCTTATTTTATCGATTGAATCGTCCTCGTTTCCCAACTATTTTTGAATCAATGCTTATTCTTTTTGTCAGGAATTTTTATTTCATACTTTTCACCTAGTTAATTCTTCGTATTTTCGAAGACATATATATTTTTGTCCTATTAGAACTAATTGTAATGATTCCATTTCTGATGTATTTTGTTCTGGCTATGCTTACTCCCAATCAATGTGTATGGATTTCTTGAGTCATATATTATCGTTTTGGTAGTCTCACACTTCCGAGATGTATTTTCTAGCTGTAAAGCTAAAACTTCCCTTGGTGCCTTTTATACTTCACTATAACTATTGAAATTGAATGTACTTATTTTCATCTAGGCTTGTGAACTTTAATAACTTATTTCTCAACGTAAGCAGAAAAATAAATTTTTCGGTTTGGCGAAAAATGCTAAGAGATAGAAGAGTTAGAAGGAGACAGCTCTAACATGCACCATGCACCGTTATTCAATTTATACTCAGAACCAATATTTATCGAAGCACTGGAAGGAAGCATCAAAGCATCAAAATTAATGGGATACCAATCGGTAATCTTCGCAGGGATGTTTTGATAAATATAGGTACCCTAATCACTATGTATTACAGCTTAACTTACTCTCTAGATCTTAATGTTAATCCGTAACCTGCAATCTAAGCCTTAATGGCTTTTGGTACACCTTTCCCCACGACTGGTGACAAGCTACCTTTTACAACATACAGTACTTTTCCAGGCCAAATTTGGAAAAAGTTACCGCTTTCTACGACAGGAAAACTTTCTTGACTACTTCTTTGCGTTCCCCGGGCCTGCTACTCAGAGGCTTTTCTCACGAGTTGGTCATTACTAGCAAAACATTCGTGATACATTTTGGCTAATTTTTAAGAGGTTCCCGGTCGGGCAGAGTAACGAGTTATCGAGCGGTAAGAATATTTCTGAACTAACTTTTGCGATTGCCCATATTTTTGGGTAGCGTAACGTCTTATCTGACGTGAAGATTTTAATCTGACTAACTCTTTCCCAAATATTTTTAACTTTTTATACCGTCTTTCAAGACTCACTTCATGTTTGTTTCCGCGTAAAATCTGGAATCGACACGTAGCCCAGATTGCTGTTAAAATGTTTTTCTTAAGAAGATTTAAAAATCTTAAGTTGCCGAAAATTAATGTTGCAATTGCCGTTTTAACATGTTTTGTAAATTCCATCCTCGGTTTCAGTACCGCCGCCTTTTCCAAATTAGAATAATTAAAATGGGTTATTCCAGTTAACATGATTTTTGCATTCCAATTTTCTTTTTAGATAAAAGTGTTGGAGGATATGTTTTTGAAGCACGCAACTAGTGGGTGATAGTCGTTGAAGTTTGGGTTGTGAAGTTAAACACAATGCCATTTATTTGGATTATATTCCAATAGTAAGCTATATTATTTAGTAATGCACAGTTTCCTTAGGCAAAATAGTTTGAATTTAGGCGCGGATGGGATCATTATTTATTGAAACTTGAGTTTAAAAAAATATATATTATTTTATTTAAATGTTCTCTCTCCACGTACTAGTACAACATGGAGTTATTTTTGAGCAAAGTTATAAGAATATAAAACAATTTAACCACAATCAGTTACTAACTCCGGTTCATCACAAGGAGGTGTTGAGAAGAATGACCACAAATCTGAAATCGCTGACAAATATGAAGAAGAGCAAAGCGTCATACCTGGGGCATTCGGAATAACAAATACGGGTCCACTTATCGTGGAAAGTAAAATAGGGGTAAAAAAAGGCTAGGTAGAAAAAAATCTTGATAAAAAAACCTACGTGAATGGTTTCAAATACCAGAAGCTGCAAACATAACTCATGCGGCACAAAACAGAGAACTTTATTACATTATGGTCGCCAACCTTTGATAGAAGCCGGCACAGAACGAAGAAGTATTCAATAACCTCATCCTTGTTTAGTATAGTCTCCTCCTTGCTTATAATAAACTGATCTTTCACATCTAGTATTTTGTGACATAAAGCGAAATATTCCTGCCCTCTACATTTGACACAATAAAATTTCATTACTCATATATCAACTTGCAGAACCTTCACTTCAAACGAACTTAATTTTTCACATCCTTTACATACTGCCGTGGAATATCCATCGCATTTAAAGCCTTCTTTAATCTTTTTGCAAACATCACACTCCATTTTTAGGTTAGATTTTTTTCAAATATCAGTAAATATCAAAATCGATACTTTTTCACCAAAACTGTATCTAAGTTTAATAATACTTGTTAAGGCTGATATTGAAAATCAAGTTCACAGTTAATCACGTTTAAAACAAACAAAAATTAATTAAAGAAAAATTTTTGAGCCACACGACCAACAGTCTGCTAATGACATTTTGTTGTTATTTCTGATGTACCGATGTTACGTTGGGGGCAGTTATATTTATCGTTTATTTTGTCATCTTCCAATCAAGACTTTGTCTTTAAGATAAATAAATAATATACGTCAAAAAACTGAAATTCACGAACTTACTGGCATGCCCGTTGCGGTGTACAAACGTGTCTAGTTCATTGTGCTCTTCTTCTGAGTGAACACTAGCGAGTTCCATTCCACCATTTCTGCAATTAATTAGTGCTTGATACCAATTAGCCTAAAAATAAATTTAGGATAAATTGCTGAAAACGTTTCCGGTAAATTGAATTTAAACTAAATCCGTTCTCCTTTCATTAAATTAACTTGCCATTTATATAATGGAAGATGGAACGAGAAATATGGTCTGTTATGATTTTGGCTGTAGCTTTGTTTTAGAAATTTCAAATTAATTAGATATAAAGCCTTGACTAAATAGATTTTATTACGAGAATCTTCCGAACAGTTGGGACATCGAAACTAGTTGACTTACAGCGACAGTGTTACCTGGTCAAGAAAATACAATCAAAATACATATAAGACAAGCGGGACACCAGACTCTTTGGTAAACTTTGATTGTCTTTGTCTATCGCTAACAAGATACTAGTTTGTCTAAATCAATCTATATAACAAAGGAAAACCAATGTTAGCCAATGCTAATGCAAACCAAAGATTTTCGGAAACGTCCTCATTCATGTAAAAGCTATTGAATTTTCGGTAGATTTACCGAATTTGGGCAAAGTACAGGGTTATTCATTATAAATGGACACTCCCTTTAACTTGGTTATTTTTAAAGATAGAGAGATAATTTTTTTACCGGCTTGTAGCTAATCGTCTTAATTTTTTTATTAGTAATGAAAATATTATACAGGGTGGCTCATAAGCAAACGCCATTTTACATTTTTTAAATGAAACACCATGTATATTATTGGATTTTTGCATTCTACTTAAAATTCTAAGCATATTTTATGTATGATGTTATACCTCTAGAGTTAGTAGTTTCACAGCTATAAACGGTTGAAAATCGATACTTTGGCTACTTTTCACCTTGGTAGCAGCAAGGCTATTAAAAATGGAGTAAAATGATTTTCACATTCCTATCTCAACTTTCCAAGAGCTATCTAATGGTGCTAACTGATGGTACCGACCGAGGTACCAGATTTGGTACCCCTGGTACCGTCTGCCAGTTAGCACCATCAGATAGCTCTTGAAAAGTTAAGACAGGAATGTGAAGTTCATTTTACTCCATCTCTAATGATCTCCCTGCTACCAAGGTAAAAATTGCCAAAGTACCGATTTTCAACTGTTTATAGCTGTGAAACTACTAACTCTAGAGGTGTAACGTCATACATAAAATATGCTTAGAATTTTAAGTAGAATTCAAAAATGCAATAATATACAGGGTTCCATTTAAAAAAATATATATAACTTTTTATAGGCGTTTGCTTATGGGATATATAATAATATTTTCATAACTAATAAAAAAATTAAGATGGTTACTTACAAGTCGATAAAAAAATTAGCTGTCTATCTTTAAAAAGAACCAAGTTAAGGGGGTGTCCATTTATAATGAATATCCCTGTACATCGATACACCAATATAAAGTAATAAAAATATGCTTTTCAATGATATGTAAACACAAATTTTAGTAATTGCAAAAATGGTCTCTGAAATAAACAATCCCTCTGACACACTTCAATTTTACATCCTTTTATACGTAATAACGTATCAAATGAATCAACATTTTTAATGTATTCGAATTAGTTAAATTGTGTGAGCTAAATAATTAGTAAAAATGGTTTTAAAACTATTCAATTTAAAAAATTATTAAATTTGAAGATTTTCTTTACATTTGGCAACCTTGTTCCGTGAATATATTCAATACCCAAAACGTACTCTGGACTAAAGCTGGATTTATAGCATAATATTAGCATATATGCTTTAATTAAAATCAGATAATAAACATGATAAAAGCACCTATAACTTGAGAAGATGTTATCAAAATCGATGAAAAAAGTTTTTAAGATTGACTTTGAAGAAAATTTTACTTGTCCGGTTTTTTTTTGGCCATCAGGAATTCAGGAATGTAGGTATTTACATACACTCAAAAATGTCTGAGATACAATCTTATTGACAAAGTTACATAAATAACAAATAC
The DNA here is from genome assembly GCA_016904865.1 of Pissodes strobi. Classification (NCBI taxonomy): domain Eukaryota; kingdom Metazoa; phylum Arthropoda; class Insecta; order Coleoptera; family Curculionidae; genus Pissodes; species Pissodes strobi. The sequence goes on from MU182154.1 coordinate 625,960, forward strand.
AAGCAGTATCAATTCAGAATAAAAGTAAAAAACACAAAAACGTAGTTATTCCAAATTTTATATAAATAAATCATACGTAAGAAGCAATTCATTAAACAAAAATTTTAATCTGCTTCGATCTTGCCATAGGGATGTAAACATTGTTAATTAAACTGTCAGACAATCAATGCCTTGCTCTTTTATTATGCATTCAAAAAAATTATATTATTTTATAGCATTTTCGAATTGTTTTGGAAATTTTAAACTGTTAAGAAGAACCAGTTTGTCTTGGAATCGGATTAAAGAAAATCTCAATCTGCAAAAATAAATATTATTATCCCTTGGGGTGATTCTTATTAGAGCATTTTTTATTTTGGTCGATTTTTTATCATGTGCTGTGACTTTATTTACAGTACTTACATAGGCAAGATTCAGAATTCTGATTTTGCATTTACCGTATCTTTCTCATAACATTTTGTCGTCAGTAATGGGAAAGCAGTCTATGAATATTTATTAGAAGACTAATTAGTCTATTAAAACGCACATGAAGTATTATTATATTAGAGTTTCCGGTAAAGATAAAACCTACTTATGAGTGAATGTACAAACAATAAGGAAATACCTAATAAAAATAAACTTACCGGTTCCGTAGACATTACGTATTTTTGACAATTAATATTATCCACTTCCATGCATACAATCAGTAATATCACAACATATCCCGCCGAAATTTCAATTTCGAGCGACATATTAATTTTGACTTGTTTTCGGAAGACTTTCTATAACCAACAAAATACAAAATCATGCATTTGAATCATAATATAATGTTAATAATTATTAACAATCATTCCTTGCGACCGACTGGGAAATTCCCAATGACAAATCACGACTACAAAGGCGCCCAACATTTTTATTACATGAACATTCCAAATTATTTTTTATTAATACTATTCCTTCCTAGTGTTGCCCAGTGTGGCACAATTGTACTACACGTAGTACATTTTGTGGTATGGTACCATGATACAATAAATTCAAGATGTGATTTTCGTGTAGCTACGTTATGTGGTCGCGTGTAGCGATGCTCGTATCAAAAAAAAAACTACAAATTATTTCTATGGTTATTTGTTCAGCACATGACGTAGACACATCTGAATATCATATCTTGTCAAGCATTTTGTCTTTATTTAACCATGGAATGAAACTACAAATTTGTATAATAAACAGACTGTAATGTACTATGCAAGACGACATTGTTAGCAGGATTTTTTAAGTTCGATACTTGCTCGTGACGTGTTACAATTATTTCAAAAATAAATAAAGACAAATTTTATTAAACCCATATTCATTAAAAACGGATATAAGCCTTATAATGTAAGCGTTAAACCATTGAAAGAGCTATTCAAAAACATCATATAATATATTTTGTTAAGTTAGTTTTTTGAGATATTTAGTTATAGATTTGCCCTCAGTGTGCGACGTGCGTTAAGAAGTTTCACTTCAAAAGTAAATATAAAATTTTCTCATGTTCAAGTATTCGCGTGTTGTGTATAAGGAAAATAAATTATTAAACATAAAAAAATCCTGTGTGCGCTAGGTATGTGCGCATATTTCAAGTGAAACTTCTTATGCTTAAACAGCAGGTGGATTCTCATGCGTCCGATATCCGACGATACGATGATCCGACAGTGTTTCTATTGGTTAAAATATTCGTCTTCCTATTGGTTGGATTGACAAGATTTTCGTATACGAATTTAACAGGCAATTTGACATTCTGCGTTTTCTTTTATAAACTATCCTAAAGTAATAATTTTGAATGAGACACAGGAAGAATTCCCGCAGAACTTTCATATTCAACACACAGTTATAGGGACCCAAAAATAAGTTTTAACCGACAAATGTACCATGATCTTCTCCTTCGTACTAAACTGAAATTATCTTAATATAAGTGCCAATCCATTGTTTATATAATCCTTATAAAATGGCAAATCTCTCGCCAGCAAAAATCGATTCACGCACACGATTGGTCCGGGTTAATATTAATTAATATAGTATCGATAACATTTGTAGATTTTGAAATTCTCTCTACCAATCCCCAAATAATACAAACTTCTGTCCTAATGGGTTACAGCCTCATTTCCTTTTATAAATTATGTTAAGCATTTTGCTGTGATCGATTTTTATAAGTGTTCGGAACGCAAAATCTTTTACTTTGATTTGTTAATATGTAGTAGCAGACGTAGATGGGATACAAATAACACATTATATAAGTAAACAAAACAAATAAAAAGTGAGGTTAAGAAACACACGATATCGGACAAAAGTTAAAATAATTTTAACTCCATACGACATCGGATGATTTTAAAAATATGTATTCGGATAATAATTGGCGCCAAAACATTCTGACCAATAGGAGCTCCGTAGGACCATCGTATGGTCAGATATCGACAAACGCATAAACTCCACACTTATATCGTTCCAGATTTTCATAATATAGCTAGATCGTGAGTAACGGCTTTGAGTTTTTACGCTCGGTGCGCGTTAAGAATCATGGCCCTGCATAACACGAGCAAGACATACATTTTAGTTTTCGTTGTTTATTTTAAAAATGTAAATTATTTCGGCTACTTTCGATAATTTTTGTAACTTTGGGGCCACCCTGTATTACTAATAATTTAAATACTTATAGGAATTACTGGATAATGGACTAACTGAGCAAAATTTGGCATTGAAACTTAATTGGCAAATACAGAATATTAATTTCATATACTTGATAATATCAAAAAGTTAATATCTATATTAGTTTGAATAGGCTCCTTTTGATACTCTTATTTAGAAATACTTATGCAATATTAATGTACACTGATTTTTTGAAATACTCTGTATAACATTTTTATAGTATTAGTAATTAACTACAACTAAATATCTACAATTTGTAACAATATATGTTTCCACCTTAAAAAATAAAAAAGTTCGGCGACCGGCAAAATCATCCCCTGAAACCACTGGATTAGAAGAGTTCTCACCTGGGAAAAAAGTTGGAATGGGGATGCACCATAGACGTGTAAATTCTCTTATATGTCTATGGGATAAACTATTTTCGATATTGCCACGAAAATGACCGCATATTTGAAGAAAAGAGCACATCACTATTACACCCTCTCTTCCTACGTGAGAGCTGCTCTAATAACTCGAGAAATTACGCCCAAGACGTGAATTCTGTAGTCAATGGAACAGCTCCCACGTAGGAAGAGAAGGTGTAATAGGAATGTATTGTATTATTCAAATATGAGATTGTTTCCATCGAACATCAATAAGATCACATCCCTATTATAAGCCTCCCTTCTCACGTGAGAGTCATTCCTTTGACTTGAGAGCTCTCGGTCAGATAGGGAGTCCCGAGCCTTCTAAAGTATGTATGTGGCAATCACTGACCACAAATGTGCGTTATATTGTCCTTATTTCATAGTTTGTGACTCAGTACATTGTACCCTTAAGCAGCATTCACACGTGTACCCAGCCTTGTAGCGTAAAATGTGCGCGTAACATGTTACGTTCCTGGTTACGTTCAGTGAGCCATAAAGGATGATAGGAGGACATGATGTCAGAGCATATGGATAAAACTCTGAACATTTCGGCGAACTTCGATTCGAATTGCCCAATCAATCCATATTTCCATGAATTAATATTCTTTGATTAGGGGAGCACAGGGCAGCCCAGCTCACTTAAGCAAATTTGGATATTGTGAAATATATGTAATACTTGTTTTGCCACTAAATCTGTTAAGAAATACTTAATTCTATTGTATTCATTAATAACTACTTCAGTCTGTTTTACTAGCAGAGGTTTTGACTAAAAAACTGCGTGTTTTTTAAAGCCTTGCAATAGGTGGTAATACCCGGCACGACGGGTAACGACGGCGCCGCGACGCCCATCTAATATAATATAACAGTTAAGCAAAATTTAGGAGAAAATAAAACAAAAACAGTTGGCCTATCATATATTATTTAGTTTTAAGCACATTCTAACCACAAAAATCAAGGACATCATGCTCATTTCTTACAAATTCCAGGGACTTTTCCGTTTTTCCGAATTCGTTGCAGATAATGCAAATTTCATCTTCCATAAAATCTTCCACACCATCAGAACGTTTGTCATCACATAATGCTTCCACAGTTCGCCACTACTACTGGATTCTTAAAATGTCAGGCATCTTTTAACACCAAAACTTTCTGTTTCTGTTTTACCCTTGACATTTTATTCTTTTTCTGTTTTTGCTCATGTTTTTATTCACTTTTCAAATATTCCTTTTCTGGAGTGACAGGTAACACTTTTGATATTCCCCCTCCTTATTTACACTTTTTTGAATTTTTTTATTGATGCCAAATAATGTTAATATTTCTCTAAAACGGACTAGCTTTTGAAGGACTCTATTAAAGACAGCCATTGAAGTGCTTGCTCCAAAATTGATTTTTGTTATATAGTCCATATTTACTTGTTGATTCTGGATAAACTGGTTATCGATCACACTATCGGTGCTAGTATTGTAGACACTGACTTCTTCAATATAAAAATCTAATGCTCTTATACGAAATGATGTGAGATCAGAAGAAAATAAAATTCTCTTTGAATTTTTCACAAGAAGTTCGCATTTAGCTCTATAATAAATGTGTTCAATATCTTTGTATCTAGATAACATTTGGGGATTTATCAAGTAAACTGGAGTTGATTCAATATAATCTCTCAATATATAATTATTAAGTATTATTTTTTTAACTTCTAGCAGCAGTCGGCGAAAGAATCTGCCCACTCTTCCCTTATTTCGGAGAGATTACCACTTATGATTTTGCCACGTATGTAGTTTTTAACCGAGAGCGCCTATTCAAAGATTATATTATACGTACATTGAAAATTATCCTGAATAATACACAGAAAAAAACATGCTACAATTTATTATTAGACTGGTAACAATACTCAAATCTTTGGCAAATATAACGAAGTTTGTTGAAACAGGTTAAATCGTTCCAACCAATAGGATCGGGGCTGTAAGACGGCATGCCCCATGCGACACAGTGCTCCCCTTCGTAATAATTAGTATCAAATTTGGCATCATCCGGTTGTCCGTTTAGCCATTTGGTGTACACCATTTTAACTCCAGTAGTGGCCCAATAAAACTGACCGTTGCCTTCTTTAGTGCCAGCCAGCCAATACCCCTCTGAAAAACGGAACTTTAATCATTTTTAAAACATCCGAGCCACGTTTAGGTAATTAAATAAGTAGCTTTTAAAAGATAGCAACGATTAGAATTATTGCAAAATATATTAAATAAATTCTAATTATAAGCGCAAGATTTTCAATTTTTATTTTTTTCATAAAATTACACATTTTAAATGGTGCAAATAGCTACTTGACAAAAAAACATTATTGAAAGTATTTATTGTATGGTCTTGATAACCAGACCCTATGCAATGTTGCCTGATTATCGACTTCGAAATATAGGTATTTAGACTCGTCCACCATTTTATAAGTTCCATAATCATAAAAACTTAACGAAATATTTTCGCCCATACCTAGTGGGTAAAAAGTTTAGAATTGTAACAGACCATAAACCACTCCAGTGGCTATTCTCCATGAGAGAACACAACTCTAAACCGTCTGACTACGGCGACTAAAATTGACTACAACTTTTTCTATAAAAAATTAAAAACAATACAAATGCAAGATGCATTCATTATAACGAATTCCCATACTTCAGATTAATCCCATTGAAGACAGCCAAAGTTCCAACGTACCCCAAATAAACCCAATGCTAAATTTGTGCAATTGAATAATCCGATTAATTTGTATAAGATAATAGCACCAAAGGTAAATATAGCTTATAAAGTGGCAATTTTTGCTATTCATATACCAATTATAGAACCAAAACCTCTTACATTGTATAAAATTGTCCCAATTCTAAATTAGATTATCTACACATACACGCCATCCAGTTAGAGCTTCAAGAAGTTAGCCCTGCAAGCAATGCGCCAGATTCCCGCAATGAAATTAAGTTACTTCAAAATCCAGGCATTCCTTTGGACTGTCCCACTCAGTATCCTTAGTAGCCTGATGATCACTTCCGCGATCCGGTTAATATGGAAGCTGAAGATCCACAAACGGTGTCAAAAAGAAACCACACAGAAAATAGAAACTCTGCTGACCTTCACACACCTTCTTAGAAAGGGAAGAGTTGTAGACCTAATAAATTACCTTTACTTATCATTTGTTTACTTTCCCCTAGCATATAAAAGAAACTCTTATATTATTTAGGACCCTCTTGCCTTTAGTCTTGTGTATTTAAGAAATCACCCTGTCATTTCATACTTTGAAACTAGTATTTCTGTACAAGTTGTCAGAAGAAAACTTATATTTCACGAACTTAGAGTCAACCACTTGTTTGGACGTTAAATTGACACGGATTGGGCAATGCCGCAACGATACAGCCGAAAGACCAGCAAATGTTAGGGTGGCAAATTTGAACTGTCCTAAGGTGCCCTATGTACCTTTGTGCCCCACCCTTCTCTACGACTTGCGCAACATGTTAAAGACCATACCACTGCTAGCCAATCCTAGCTTACAAAATTTTATATTATTATATGCAAAATTATGTCAATCAAAAATCAAATCTACCTAAAGCATAATGTTATGTGGCAACACTGCTGAAGTCATGGATTGCATTTTGTATCGCAAATAAACACGGACACGAATAAAATACAAGTACAAAAATAGTTCTTGTGAATGCATTATACATTTAATTATATTTAAAAATATTATTTTATTTATACGGAAAGTATAATTATGATACGGAAAGTATAATTATGCTGAGTTATAATAATTATGTAGGTACTCACTGTTAAACCCGTTGTTTTTCAGATACTTATCTAGCTCATCTTGTTCCTCTTCTGAATTAATACTGGCCAGTTCCATTCCTGCATTTTTGCAGTTAATTAGCGCTTGGTACCAGTTAACCTGAAATATTGCATAATATATCACAGACTCATAAAAGATGGTACCTATGTAAAAATTAGTTCGTTCCCTTTGTTTTTTGTTTGCTAAATAAATACTATATTTCATTTAACTATTTTTATATTTCGTAAAGATGTGAAACCCTTTTTCACTTTTCGAATATTTATTTATTAAGATAAACTAGTAGAAATAAAAAACTAATAACTAACTAGAAATATGTTATGAACTCGTGGCCTAACGAATTCTAAGCCATCCGTCGAAGGCTTAAAAAAACTACAGGCTGTTAACACCAAAGATTTAATAAGGAATACATCCTTGGTTAACACTGAGTTACAGTGATGTCATATTGTCAGCTGCTCATGCGCAAGCAGTAAAAAATTATTCACTTATACTGTTCTTGTTCCAACCAGTATTGCCAACCTCTTCGAATTAAAATATTGTACAGGTTGTTTCAACGAGGACTGAGCAGTAGCTTATTTTTGACCTTCTCTGTATTTTTAAAACAAACCAAAATAGCCCTCCGATGTATTTTTTCCTCCTAAATTCAAAAATTGAACAAAAAAAATTGAACCAAAAAGCAAAGACTTACGCCATGGATGAATTGTTTTTTAAATGAAATACCCTGTATACTACTACATTTTTGGACTCTCTAGAGAAATCTAAATACATTTCGTGCATTATCATATACCTATCTTTAGCTGTTTACGAAATATTGATAGTTGAAAGTCGGGCATTTTGACACTTTGACACGCCCTAAAATCTAAACGGCATGATATCAAAGAAAACGGTTTGCACATTTCCATCTTAGGTTTTCATAAGCCATCGAATGCGAGTAACTTCGAATTTAACCCGGGGATAAAATTACCCCTATATTTTAAACCTCCTGTTAACTTTGAAAATAACATACTAGGTATTTAAAACTTATAATCAACCATAAACAAGAAAATAAATAAAATTTAAAATTTAAATTAAATGCTCTACAAGTCCCCAATTATTTATAATTGCTTCATTCTCATTATGATTTAAATTTCTTATTTTTGAGACAGTTTTCTTCTGAGTTTCTTCCTAATATTGAGATTATCTTAAGAATGTATTTGTTGCTATTGTAACAACACAAACAGCAGTGGAGAAAGGTTATTTTCATTCAACAAACTCTAAATGCTGTTTATGTACGTTGCATGTAATTTTTTTATAATTTAATAACAAAAATTAAACGTTTATTTTTAAGTTTTTAATTGCATAATTGCTGAAAATGCGGTTTTTGTGGATTAATTAAAATATATATATGTTCACCTGTAGCCACAGGTTAAGCCTAGGGGCCCACGGATCGAAAATAAAACGGTAGGGACGAGTATAAAACTTAAAGGTTTTCTGTTAAATATTTAAGGTCACATATGGTTTTTATTCAAAGTGTTTCACAAATAAAAACAATAACTTTATTTTATATTATGCGTTGGATGAACGACAAATAATAGCAAAAAAATTAAATATAGTTATATCGTATTTTTTTAATCTGTCAATCGATCGCTTCAAAAATTAATTGAACGGGATGTTTTACACATTTTTTATTCATAATTGTCAAAAGCTTTTAAAATTAATTCTTTGCTTGATGTTGATACCAAAACTATAGGAAGAACTGAATGTTGTTCACAACATAAAAATTAAGAAGGTGTTGTGATTAAATAAATTTAAAAAAAATCCAGTGAAGAATACTAAACTTCAATAAAATTAACTATGTACTTTCTTTAAAATTCGAAGATCTTCTAGCTTGGAAAATAAGCCGTTTAGGGCAAGGATTCATTTTATGAACTGTCCTTAAAATAACTAAAAACATCGTCGCCTCCGGGGGACGTTTTTATATAGCTTAACAACTAAAATTTATAAAAAGAACAGAATAATGCAATATAAGAATTTAATAAACTTACCAGTTCCGTGGAAACGACATATTTCTGACACTTGATATTAGCCACTTGCAAAACTGCAATCAATATCGCAAAATGTAACGAAACGTTGTTATTGAACGCCATCGGTTAAGTGTTGCAACTGCTTGTAAACAAAGAACAGATACAAGTGATTTCTCAGTTTAAGAATACTTATTTTCCTGCGGCAAAGGAAATTCCATAATAACGAATGATATATTAAGGAGCGTCATAAAATTCTAATTAATATTTATTGCCGCTTGTTCCCCGAATTTAGCAATTAGAAATATGTTGATAATCAAACTGGGAATTTAGGTTTAAAAAGGGCCTTTTAAAATGTCACGTTCAGGGTCAGGCAAAATTTAAGAAAAAAAACGGTTTTAAAGCATAATTAATTAACTAACTAACTATAACTTAACTCTAAAATGTAATTAAGTAATACGAGCTCATCCAGTCACAACATTTATGGAATTGCGTAGTGTCAACGTTCTACAAATATTTACTCAAATTAATTCAATGCGTTTAGTAAAATAATAGTTTTTCACGAGGGAAAAACTCTTGTCTGCCATATCATATTATTACGTATGCTACTGAGAAGAACAACCTTGTCTTCACGATTATTTAAGTACTTTCCTTTCATACAAAATAGAAAAATAATTAAAAAATAGCTGCGATAATTTCAAAAATTAATTAAAAATTTAGAAAATATTTCTATCTTATGGTATTTTGTAATAAGATTTTCATTGATTGTTTAAAGCGATCCTAATGAAAAAGTAGAAAATTAAATTGCATCATTATCTGGCTTCGAATTTTACATAAAATTCATACATGGGGTGCTTCCAACATGTTGAAGATGTAATCAATTTTATCATTAGGTATGGCGGTCAAACAATCATCCACGTATCTATAAAAAAATGGAATATCAAAAACTATTTTACTCAGAATTTCGTTTTCGAGCTCTTCTAAGACTAACTGTGCAATTACACTCGATATGGAGGAACCCATTGCGCATCCTTCAATTTGTCGGTAAAAAGTGTTGCGACAAAGAAGTTGCCGTATCCAGAAATAATATCCTCTGTTGAAAATTCAATTAATACACTTACAACTGAAAACAAAAACGAAATAAGAGCTACTTGTTCCACCCTTTTAACCAATTACAAAAAAAAAACAAGAATCTAACAAAAATAAAAGAAACCCTCTGCAAATCAAATTATTAAAACAAATTAACAAAACAAAAAGATTCCTAAGCGAAAACACCAATTTAAAAGTATTACGCCCTGATAAATCTAATAAAACAGTCATTATGGAATCCACAGAATATAATAATAAAATGAATCAGCTTTTGAGTGATAATACGACATACAAAAAAATCGAAAATGACCCCACAAATATCTTTCAGAAAAGAAACAATGAACTCATAGGACGATGGGAAACTAAAAATTTCATTTCTCCTAACACTGCCAAAAACTTAAAAATTCATAACGCTCAATCACCAAAAATCTATGGATTGCCAAAGTTGCACAAGAACGGTATCCCCTTGCGTCCAATCGTGTCATGCGTCCAATCCCCTTTATATAAACTATCCAAATTTTTAAAAGATATACTCATAAATATTACAAATAAAACTAATACTTTTTTGAAAGACTCGTGGGATTTCAAAAACAAAATACTAGATGTAGCTTTACCAGATAACTACACCCTCATTTCACTAGATGTAGTATCACTTTATACTAATGTCCCTATTCAGTTAGCGTTAAATATAATTGAAAAAAAGTGGAATGAAATTAAAAAATACACTGACATCCCATTTGATGAATTTACAGCAGCAATCGAACTAACTTTAACATCTACTTTTTTTAAATTTGAAGACACTTTTTACCGACAAATTGAAGGATGCGCAATGGGTTCCTCCATATCGAGTGTAATTGCACAGTTAGTCTTAGAAGAGCTCGAAAACGAAATTCTGAGTAAAATAGTTTTTGATATTTCATGTTTTTATAGATACGTGAATGATTGTTTGACCGCCATACCTAATGATAAAATTGATTACATCCTCAACATGTTTAATAGCTTTCATGAAAGATTGCAATTCACTTTAGAAACAGAAAACAACAATAAAATAAATTTTCTAGACATGACCTTATATCATGAAAACAATAAAATCCTAACACAGTGGTATACTAAGGACACTTGGTCCGGAAGATACTTAAATTACCACTCGCAACACCCACTATCCCAAAAAAAATCAGTTATCATAGGTCTGGCGGACAGATCAATGAAATTAAGCGACCTTCCTTATAGAAACACTGCAATTAAGAAAGCAAAAGAGATTCTAATAAAAAACAGTTACCCTAATAAGCTAATTAACAATCTATTTAATAGCAGAAAACAAAAGATTACTAGAATTGAAGCAGAACCACAGACACAAAAACAGCAGCAAACAAATTATCTCTCTCTACCGTATATACAGAGGTTATCTGAGAATTTTCAAACCGTGTTCAAGAAACACAACATCAATGTTTGTCATAAAGGCCACAATCTAATCAAACAACATTATAGCCAACTTAAAAGTAAAATTCCAAAAAATCAAAAAACTCACATAGTATATGAAATACCATGCAAAGATTGCAATTAATTTTATATTGGTCCAACCACCCAATACTTACAAAACAGACTGAACGGACATCGTTACGACAAAAGAAATAAAACCGCACTAACCAAACATCAATCTGATAACGGTCACTCTTTTTATTTTCAAAACACGAAGATACTCGCAACCGAATTAAATCAACGTAAACGTGAAATTTTAGAGATGATTCATATTAAAAAAAAACCCATATTCAATAAATGATAAAAGTGAAATTAAGAACTTGAGCACGATTTATTACAATTTAATAAATTAATCTAACCAGACTACCCGATACCACGAAGCAAAAAATTGCAAAATACCAAACCGAAACAAATTTCTTTCTTCAAATAATGCAGCTCTCAAGTTCAAAATAAATATAATCCGACAATTTCAGTATCGTCTTTTGCATGTATGTGAACGTCTAATTTTTATCAATATGACGAAAATACACAGCATGCTGGTTTTTCAAATGAAAGTATCTGTTTTTATGTTAGTCTTTTTATTTTATGTTTCACAGACATGGATTTTCCTTAGTAGGTGAGTTTTCGTGAATAGTTTTAAGTAATTTTTAGGGATAAATGTAACTGAAATTACATCTTAACTGCGCTTAAATAAAACGCCTGTTTCTATAACTAAATAAAAATTAATTAGGACCTGTTCTTTGTAGCACTGAACAAGACATTAATATGTCGAAACGTTTGTATTCCCCTTAAATGAAATAAATTCAAAAATTTAAAGAAAAATATATCTTTAAATGAACCATTATTTCCCAAGAAATACCATTTAAG
>MU182155.1:0-24932 GCA_016904865.1 Pissodes strobi
CACCTCTTACAATTGCACTTCTTCTGATAAAAGTTTTTATTGACTACCAAAAACACTGATTTTCGTCTTCTCTTTCTGTTGCTGAACACATTTATTAATTATCGTGCAAGACAGATTCAATACGAAAGTTGGCCGCGTTAGTTACTCCGGGATATTTCATACAAAACATAATTATTTTCAAAAGAGAAATAGAATATTCAACGCCATCAGTCCACTGACCACCTTCCTATGCCGCTACTTTATTGGTCAAATTTTCAATTTTCCCATGTACTTATTGTAGAAGCCAACCATTTTAGGAGACTAAACTGTATATTTAGATCCGTTCTTATTTTTCTTTTTTAATGCAATTGCATCTTTTGGCCACATATCAGTTGTCAGTGGCGTGACGGGGCTACTGTCCTACCCTTTAGGGCCATTCTATACGGGCAGTTAAAGCGCGACTGTTTTGCAGCTAGGAACGGCCTATTTAAACAAAACTTATACTTTTAAATGACGCTATCTACATGAGCGTTTTTGCTGCTTCGCCAGTCGGCGTTGAAACCGCCAGTGGCCGCTGCAACGCCTCTGGAGGCGTTGCGGCCGCTAGCGTCAGAAACGCGAATCAAACTACACGAGGCGAAAATACGCGGTTGTGCCGCATCTACGCAGGAGTGACCTTCGCAGCTGCAAAACAGCCGCGTTTCAACTGCCCATGTAGAATGAGTCCAGCGTTTCGGTAGCTGTTTAACAGTCGCATCTTGACAGTCAGGTGTAGATTTGATATGGTGCGGTTGCTAGCGACAAAACAGCCGCGTTTTAACTGCCCGTATAGAATGGTCCTTAGATCAGCTGATAGACGAGATATTTTGAAAACAAACTCTGTACGCTGAAGTTTGTCAAGCAGCAACAAGCCTTGGTATTGGGATCAACTTTTAATAGATTTAAAGACTGCCGATGCCAATACTGAAAGCGTCAACCTTGAAGCTCACATTGGGTGGCTTTTTTAGAAGGTGAAGGTTACAGATATAAAGAGCCTTTGAAATGTATAGGATTTTTAGCTTAGATATATATTTAGTTATAGTATTGAAAAACTGTTGACGGTAATAGTTAATAGAGAGAGGTGATATCTGCAGCCTCAGGAATTCTGGTGTTAGGTATATACATTCCAAGTACTCAAAATTGTGAATCAGCGCGGTATCCTTGAGCACTCATATGCTTTCTTCTCTAACCCAAAGGATATTTCTGTATGGCGTAAATGCCTCCAGGTCAAGACTGCATAACAGACCATAGATTGAAAAAGCCAGTAAGTAGAATGTCTGCAGAACTACTGGAAAAGGTTCCCGATCCTTGATATTCAATATCAAGGATCTTTGAAAGTTTAATGACCAGTTAATCAACATGCGGTTGGAAGGAAATAGATATGGTCAAGTAAAACAACGAGAAATTTCACTCCTGAATATGACCTGTCTCAAAGCAAAAGTTATTTGGGTAATCTTAAACATATAGAGTCCGTTGCACAGAAACCAATCTTCCAATTTTCCAAGTCATTCGGTTTTTTTTTTGGTAATTAAGTTATCAAACATTTGGTTACTGTTCAGAAGTGCTGTGTCATCTGCAAATAATTGGAGGCTAGAGCTTGGGACTGAAGCTTTTAACTCATTTATGTAGACGAGAAAAACAATGGTGCTAAAGGGGATTCTTGAGATTCTTCACAGACAATAATGGCATTTCCCGAGAAGTTTTTCAAGGAATTGATTTGGTAGCCGTTTTCGAAGTAGCACTTTATCAGGCCTGCACTGCCTTATTGATTAAAGTACTATTAATTTATCCAGCGAAATGTCGTGTGAGATGCAACCAAAATCCCTTGTCCGGTAATAGCACACAATATGTATGTAAGGCGAATGCGACAATCCCATGAATAAAAAAGGGTTCTTTACACATAAGTAGCAGATGAAATTTTTTCTACTACCCAAAAATATATGAAAAAACAAAAATATCATTAAATTACTTTACGCACTAGTGCGTAAAGTAAATTATTTTACGCACTAGTGCGTAAAATATGTTATTTTACGCACTGCCCTAAATGTCAAAAAATGTCTGATTTACTTTAGGCACTAGTGCGTAAAATAACATATTTTACGCACTGCACATTAAAAATGTCTATTTTACGAAGAGAGTGTGTAAAGTGAGTATTTTACGCACGGTAGTAGAAAAATGAATATAAACTTGCTCCCGCATGCATATACTTTAGATGTAACAGGAATTAAGGCAATTGGTTTAAAGTTTTTTCAGTCATTCAAATCCCTTCTTTTGGTACTGGTATATTTTTTGAGATCTTAAAGCAGTCAGAATATATTTATCCTTTTATACTTTTGAGATGTTGTAATAAATAAGTATTTAATAATATATCTCTACTACTGCCATTTATGATGTCTCCTACTTAAATTGGACCTACTTGTTGAAACAAAGAATTTGAGGATATAAATTTTTCGGCTACAAATGGTTTAAGAAAGTCTATGTAATTGACACAGAGGGAATTTAAGTTTGTTATTTGAGAGGTAATATTTTTAGCGTGCTTGAGCAAAATGCGTTAAATTCTTTCGATGTTAGTTTGTATGTGCTTATTGGTTATTCCATTTGAGTATACGTTTATGATTTGTTAAGCAGCATATTTGACCTTATTTATTTTCCACCTATATTCCCTTCTGAATATTGTTATAGAATCATGCAGGTATTGTGAAGGTCTTCTATCATATATCTATTAATAGTAATGTTTACCGCATTTTTTTAAGTTTCCTTATTGAATCAGCTTAATTTTTATTTGTTTTTTTGGATATTGGGTACTGTTGAAAGGCCTATTTTTATTGCATTGATTACAGCTTGTAGAAGCACATTACATTTATCATTAAGGAAGAATTCAGGGGTATCTAAGAGGGACCAATCAGTATTTTTAAAGAGCTATGTAGTATCACACCAGCAATACGCTACGGCGACGATACCGCGACGTGCCGTCGCTTTGCAGTCGCGGCAAATAGTTTCAAATGGAGACCTGCTCACCAAGGCAACGGCAACGCGATCGCAACGCTGCCTGAAAGCTACCGGTCTCGCGCGACCGAGTGGCTCAGTCTCCTTGCGACCGTGAAGATACCCACACGTACGAGTATTATCATGAGTGAGGAACAAAACAACATTAGATTTGTAGAAATAATTGAAAAATATCCCTGTATATACAATTTTAATTTAACTGATTATTCCAGAAGAGATGTAACAGAAAAGGTGTGGAGTTAAATTGCGGAATAGATAAAGAGTACAGGTAAATAATAGTTATTTGTGTTTTTAGAGCGCAAAGTAACGGATTGCCGCTTGAGAAAGTTTACTGCGTGACGCGCAGTAATCTTTCGAAAACGGCAATCTTACTTTGCGCTCGAAAAACACACAGAACTTTTTCTACAGCCTCATTATTTAAAATTAAATGCACATTTTTCTCTATACTTAATCTGAAATTTGCAAATGACTGTCAGTTTTGTCATATTATTCGGGCATATCTAGAACATGAGTGCCAGCAACAACTGTAATGCACGCACGACTGTCATTTATTTATTTTGGATTCCCATGACTATTCATAGCATACTCGACGGAAAAAGTGAGAATTTTCTTTTCCACGTTGCGATTTCATTTCAATTTAGTAATTAGTTATTTTGCGCGCGGCTGTAGAAAAAGAAATATGTGTATATTATAAATTGTTATTACAGTTTAATTCAATTAAACGCAGTATTGCCATTGCCATGGCAGTGCTCCTGCGTGATAAAGAAAGTTCCTAGATAATTTCGTAAATTTTGTGGGAACGTCTTGGCATTGCCAATAAATTTTCTGGTACGACTCCTCTTGGCCTAATAGAAATATCTTCCTTTGCTTCTATTTGCATAGAGTTCTGGTACATACGTCCTTCTCTAATACGTATAAAGTTATGCAAAACACAACAACACTTGATAATATTTGTGATAGTTGTTGGGTTCGTACAAAGAATTGCAGTTTAAGAATCTGAAATTTATAGGACATTATTCCATACGAACACTCAACGCTTTTGCGCCCTCTGCTCAGACCAGATTTGTCACGTGGTAAAACTGTCTCTTATGGTAGATCCACCCCTTCTCTTTCTAACCTTTCCAGCCATCTACATTCTCGAAAAATTCCACCGTCACTGTTTCGACCAGCAAATCCTGTTTCTATGGTAGTAAATATTCCATCTGCATCACTACAGGCCATTAATATAATTAAATGATAGCCTTTGTAGTTGAAATTAGCTGACCCTGTCTTAGGAATCTTCTGAATTTTTATGTATTTCCCATCTAAGGCCCCCAGGCAGTTTAGGAGATTCCAAACCTCCCAAAAGCGATCGTTTTTTTTTCATTGCTCTTTTTTGGTAGACTCATGTTTTCAGGTTGCAAATTATTCCATATAGCTGCAGTTGTTTCCGCAACAACAGTGGAGTTGGTACTTTGACCTCTAGCAAAGTAAAATGAGAGGGACTGAAACGTGTCTCCTGTAGCTAGATACCTGCAAAAAATTATTAACAATCACAAAATGCACAATCTAATTTGATTAGTAGATAGATTTTTTTCAGTGTCATTGGTGAAAGAAGAATGGAAGAATATAAGATCTGTATATGGAATTTATTGTTTCATTCATTAAAATTAACACTACAGGGCATGGGAATATACCGTCACCGCCACCTGCCAACGATACTATCGCTGAACAAGTTGTGGAAAACTACATGACGGAACAGGAACATAATTCAGCCGAAAGCGAACAAGATACTACCATTACCACTATAACTATACCTAAACCAGTGATGCAAAAAAAAGAACATGCGACACATTAAAGGAAGTCGACAATTCACTTATCCAATATTTTGATGCAAAGAGGAAAAAGGTCAGTGCTTCCGAGACGTCAGGCAATCCTCGAAGACAATTTTTGGAAAGCCTACTTCCAGAAGTCGACGAGATGCCAGAAACCACCTTCAGACAGTTTAAGCGTAAAGCATTCAAGCTTATTAATACGCTAAATAACAGCCCTTCTTTACCTATTCAAATTTCTTCCTCTAGCTCATATTCACTGCATTCTGGCTCAACATCTCTGCACTACTCTAACCCACCTTTCTTTGATCAACCCACATGCTTACTCCAGAACCTACTTTTTATGAGCTAACTCCTGTTTCTGCCACTTCACTATCTCAGCTTGGATCAAACATTTCTACGCAACTTTCATTCTGATCTTTTCTCTCTTTGATTTTATTATTTCTTAGTAATATCAGAGTAGCGCATTATTGTATTCTTATTATTTTTATAAATAAGTACTTATAAATAAACTTACCTTAAAGTTATTAGTAATGGTTCTTCAATGCTCACATTTCGCCTATAATGCGTATCCAATTTCTCAGTAGCGGGACCCGTTATGGAGAGTAGTATCCTAAATGTTTCTTTTGACATTCGATAAAATGACTGAAATTTTTTTTCGTCGCATAATAATTCTCTTGCGCAAATGAAAGCTGTTCGATGTGCGTTATTAGTAATATATGGGTGAACCCAAAATCTGCGCCTTCGCTTTTTTCTTAAATAATGCAATGCCACTACGATTGATTCGTCTTCACTTGACGAAGACATCTTGTACACTAGTTGATTATCTTTGCAAAATAGTAAAATCGCATAGCGATTGCGTAGCCTTGATGTAAAGTCTTCATAGGAACTGGTCGCCGACAAGTCGCCGACAAGCATTTGAATATCATCGCGGTATCGTCGCTGTCGCACATTGCTGGTGTGATAGCCGCCTTACCGTGAGGAGTGACCGGCCTTCTTGTTACGTAGTGTGGATCAGGCGGCATTTCAGGCAGATCCTTGAAAAGCTAAAGTCCTGAGGGATCTGAGAGATAAGGATTGGTAAGATGCAATATAAAATTTAAGTTATAACAAAAATTC
This sequence comes from Pissodes strobi, assembly GCA_016904865.1. NCBI lineage: Eukaryota > Metazoa > Arthropoda > Insecta > Coleoptera > Curculionidae > Pissodes > Pissodes strobi. Next base: position 5,955 of record MU182155.1, read on the forward strand.
ATGATTTATATTTTCAAGAGTATTAGAGCTACATGTAGATTCCCTATAACCCAAGCTTTTTATGAGGTCAAGTAAATTGTTTGCTCTACTATCATTAAGGTTGAGGTTTTGAACTGCATTTTGTACTGTTTACATTGCTTGGATTGTTACGTGGGTTCTGATATTTTTCTGTTCTGATTTTGTGATTCTTAACATTTAGAGATTGTTGTCACCTGTGGAATCTCCTTTATTCCTAATCTCGCCCCTTGTATGTTTCGTTTGGTGAGGAGGTTGTTTGCTTTTGGTTGGGCAAGAAATCAACCTTTTTCGTCATATTAAGTATGATAATTTCGAGTTTTAATCTGGTCAGCTAGCAAACGAATTGGATTTTCACATGAAAAACAGCAGAATCTTAATTTGCGTTTTGTTACTAAGTTCCATAACTTTTATTTTGGAATCCTTGCAATTTTTTTCCACACTAAACCCATATCCATATTTTTGTGTCTTCTCTATCAGCCTTGCATGCAAAGCACTTTTTCATTAGCTGTAATATTTTACTTGGTAACCTTGGTATGATTACAATTTTCACAAGGCTTTTTTGAGGTTATGTGGCACGGTTCCTCTTCACGAAACGGTTTTCAGTTATTTCTGGTATATTTAATCGAGCTTCAAGAATCGGTTTTCCGCAAAATATCATTGCAAATTTATTCCGCGAGATTTTAGCATACTCTCTCCAGTGTTGCCAACTCCTCTAAAGAGACGGATGTATGACAAATATCAAACGCTACTAGACATCATTTAGCTTCCAGTCTTTCAGTTAGATCTAAAATTAGTCGTTCACCAAGCCTATCGTGAACATTAGCAGAGTCTTTCTTTCTTTCCTTATCAGAATATGTATAAAATATTTATAGAATTTATTTTTATGTCTACAAACATCAAACCTTATAACCTCTTTTTACAGACTTCATGGGTATATAATATTTAAAGCTACTTCTGCCTTTGAATGGTATCATAAACTCATCAACAGAAAGAAATAAATAATTTGTTGATTCATGTAAAGTTTACAAATAATCATTAATGATCATTTTTTCAGACGTATGTATGCCATCTCGATTATCAATAAAAAGTTGTATAATACACAACATGCTTTAATAATGTCTATTGTAAAATCGTATGACACATTAATAAGTCGATGAAATGTGCGCCATTTATTCGCTAGAATGCCGAAAGCACACTCCACATATCGTTTCGCTCAGCTGAAGCAATAATTAAAAACTCTTTTTTTTTTGTACCGACAAATGCTTCTCTGACTATGGACGCATTATATTATTTGTCAACATCAGTCCTTTGTTCGTCACGAAGACGAAAGGAATTACTTTTTGAAATTAGGCCAACTGCTTTGGCTGTGGTATAGATAATTTACCTTTTATCAGTAAGTCGTATAGTTTCGAGTTATTAAAAATAGTGCTGACATAAATGAATTTAGAATTAGTATCAATAAACGCCATCAAAACTATAAAGTTATAACTTTTATAGTTGAAAAATAGGAATCCGTAGTGGTCGGGACTTATTATGCGAATGTGTTTGCCATCCAGTGCCCCAATAGAATTAGGAAAGTTCATTTTCCTATCAAAGTCTTGAGGAGTTCGTACCATCAGCACTTCTGTAAATTTTGGTATTTCGATATTTTTCAGAAGATCACATATTATAGCACGACAAGCATATCTTTCTATCTTTCGATTATACGATAATATGTATATATTCTTAAAAAGAATTTCCTGTTGTCAGAACTCCGTATATGTTCACTAGATAAGCTGGCAAGTAATGAGTATACTCGGTGACGTTCAATTAGTTCGTGATAGTAAAGCATATGCATGTGCCATTGTAACAAACAACTTTCCTACAGAAACATATAACAGTTCGATTTTGCCAATTTTTAAATTTCATTTATATGCCGCATTTAGGGAGAAAAATGATGCTGTATTTTGCACGCATCGGTTTATTAATTCTAAATTTATTAATTTGCTTTGCTAACAATTCGCTTGCAACTGCCATCGCATCAATTTATTAATTCTAAATTTATTAATTTGATTTGCTTGTAAATGTCACTTTCCTAATATGAGTTAACTATATTCTAGGTATAGGTTAGCTATGTATTTGTATTAGCTTTTATAATCCGTTGTGACTATTTATTTTAATTGATGAGCAATGCACCATATTATTAGAATAGCTTGGCTTGTTTTATATTGCATTATCGGGAACCGCCAGCCAACCGTTTTATATTTTTAAAGAATTCTGTTAGCCTGGAAATACGTTGCATTTGACTTATTGAACTATACTTTAAGTTCAGTTTAAATATTTTATTACCTTTTGAGAACCCTAGGTTAATGAATGCCAGGAGCCGGCCGCCATTTCCGGAGATCGTTTTTGGACCCCTGCTTTAAATATATTTCTAGTTTTGTACGGCAGACTAGTTTTTGTGAGGTTTATGCCAAATAGTAGGGATGGGCTATCCATCGCGTTTTTGTCGTTCTCGATTTAGATTTTTGAAGGTTTATCATTCCTGTAAGAGTATTTCCTAGCATTTCTGGAAGAATGTAATTTTAGCTCACTATTCGTGGCTTCCGCCGTCATGTTACCATCATAATAAATGAGAACTCGGTCGTTTATTATCTTAAAATTATTCCTTGTATCGAATCACTGGGCATGTTTCCGCCCATCATTACTTGTGACGCAGCATTTAATCTTGAAGGCAAATTGACGAAAACGTTGGAGAGTCCTTTTTCTAATTTGCTCGTAAGGCGAACGTTTGCCAGTGCAGCTAGAAACTTCACATTTAGTATTGTGATATAATACATATTTTGTTGTTTCTGTTTGTGTTTTAACACGACCGATTTTTCGGGCTCTACATGCTGTATTAGGTAAGCATTTTTTCTGGATTTCTTTTTCTATGGCCTGTGAAGCACGTGAATGCCATGATGCTAACGTTTTTTTGTTTCCATTATTTATAGCGGCTTCCACGTTCGTCATATAAGACCGAGACCGTCGAATTTCTCAGAGTAGCCCTCAGGCACAAATTTGAGGTAATTATTGCTATCGTTTTGCCTAAATTAATGATTTAATTGCTTATCTGTGTTACCTTTTTTTGTGCCAATACCGCCATTTGCTTTTCTCACATGTTATCTTATCTATTCCATTTTATCTGATCCGAATTTTTATTTTAATGCAACTTTAATTTTGATCATATGGGGAAGTTTATATATTCTCTTTAGGGGTGATTCATACCTATCTTTTTATATCCAAGTTGTCTGAACCTTCATATCTCTTTTATTTGCTGATGAGCATTGCAAGTCCATGGGTTTTTTTTGTCTGGGGAAATTTGTTTTATGAAGAAGATGTATTTATGCAAGAGGGGGGTCTATGATTTTCATTAAAATAAGGGGGCTTCGTTTAATGCGCACTGGATTATTTCAGGGTTTTTGTGGAGGGCCAGAAGCTTTATTGAAGGGCCACAATTCTTTCCGGAGGGGTACATGCTTTCTAGGAGGTCCACCGCGCATACCAGTAGGCCACTGCCTTTACCTACAGTTGGAACCACCTCTGCCCTAGAGAGTGCAGGCCTTGCCCGCAGCACATCTGTACATCTTGACACTGAGCACTAGAGTTCTCGTCCAGATCTTTCCCTCACGTCCAGCGAGAGGCAGTACCTGAGGTATTTTAAGGTGTCCGGCGCCTCCACCAGATTTCGACGACTGAATTTGGATTTTGTCCTGAAGCTTTATGTCGTTTTCTCCGTTCAAGTCTGTTGCGCTGTTACGTCATATCATTCCATCTTTCTTTATGCAATGAACGTATGTACTAAATTGGTCCTCCGTCAAATTGGAATCTTTGACATACATTTTGCGTCAATGTCAAAATATCATAACGAAAATAACAGATTTAATTCATTTATTGATTTGTTGGCAGTTGGTTTGTGTTTTACGCTAATAAATGCTAATAAAAATCGTTTTGAGATGCCCCACCGGTTCAGTGAGAAAGAGCAAGCTTTAATTTTAAAATTAGTGCATTATTTCACACGTGAAAAAGATGCTGGTAGGCCACTTTTACCCTGGAAAGCTGTGCAGAATGTAAGTAATCTTTCTTTTTATTTATTTGATAATACTAAAAAATGATATCTCTAGAAAAAATGTATCTTTGATGTGTAAACATCTTACGCGGCGATATGAGGACAAATCTCGGCAAATGAGACGGAAATGCGCAAGCCAATTCTAGCCGCTAGGGCGGTATTATATACAATTTAGCCATTTAAAATCGATTTAAATGGATTTTAGACGGTAAAAAAGCATATTTTAAATTAAACGAACCGTCAAAAGTATTATTTTTTAATTATTATATTCGCAGTGTACTTGGATCCATAGCACAGCTTATTTTTAATGGACGGTTGAAATTAAAATGAATTCGCTTCAAATCCACGACAAATTCGTCCGAAGCCACGTCTATCGGCCTAAAAAAGTCCGAATTTTCGGACTTTTATACAATTTTGCCATTTAAAATCGTTCTTAAACGGATTTTAGACGATAAAAAGCATAATATTATTTTAAATTAAACGAATTGTCAAAAGTATTATTCAGATGTCAAGATGTTTAAAACAATAGTCATAAGTATGTAAAATTAATAAAAACGGAACGTGCTCCGGAATAGAAAACAGGTACAGATACATCTTTTGGCTAGTGTAAAAACGAACATACGAGTCTATCTAAGACGTACGGATCTTTTCTTTTGACGTTAGAAATTCTGACGTAACAGCGCAATAGCCTTGAATGGACTTTAGCTCATTAACCTTATTTACATTTATTCACTAGTTTATCGGACCAGTTAATCTGATTGCTTTGAATCTTCTTTCATTTTAATAAAAGTCAAGCGCTGGCTCGATACTTTCCTTCATTACATTCATTAGTCAAGTGATATATCTGCTCTGAATTTTATCGTTTTATAATATGAATCAAGCGACAGCTACGCTTTCAATAGTTTTATTCTAGTTCGGTTCTCTTATTAACTTGTCGAGTCATTCGATTTAATTACAGTAGCCGTTAGTTGTTACCTATTATTATTGCTACATCTAAAATCAGTGCAGCTATTAGCGCACGCATACTTAGTGGTAATAAGCTTAGCCAACATCAAGTGATCACTTCGATAGGAAGTATTTAGTGCATTTCGTGGTAAGGCATACAGAACCAAGTATTTCTAACCGAATTGGTCTCTCTACAATCTTCATATTTTACTCTGTTTATTTTAGCAATCATTTTAACAGCCATTTAACATTCTTTTGTCTTTAATTAACCATATTTCCATAAACTTTTTTTCTCCAGATAGATTGTTGCTGTGTTTTCAAAAAAAAAGAACTTAGTAGCAAATATAGTGTTCGTTAAATTTTAGATTGTGTTTTCTTTATTAGGTTTTGTTAGGTTTAAGATTTAATTTTGTTTTCTAGTTTTCAGGTTAGTTTGAAAATAAGTATCCCCGGGCTTTGTAATACGACTCTCCGGGGCTAGGTTCCTTTTTAATTAATCAAAAAAAAATCTTTACTTTCATTTTACATTCAATCAGAAAAACATGTTGCACACATAGGGTCAAATCATAAGAAAAAATCACTTCGTGCATGAATATTGGTCAGCTGCTACATTTGTATGGAGGTGTAAAGTCTTTTGTAAATCGGCCCTAGATTTCATAGACTAATTAAAATTCACCCTATATCTATAACAATGACGGATTATAGGTATTTAAATAATTTTAGGCCACTGCATGGCACCTCTTTTATTATTTTTTTTTTGTTTTTTTCTTATTTCATGACGTTCGATTAGGGTAGCATCTTTGGCTGGAATAAAAACTTAAACAGTATCATCTCTACCTACAACCAGCTACTGTTTTTGAATAAAAATTCTCAATATCAAGTATCGAAGATGAGGAAATAAAAGCAAGCACTTCAACACAACAGTAATACAACAAAGCGAGAAAACCGAATTTCACGTTACCAACCTTCACCGGGTAAAAAATGGTCGAATTCATAAAGAATGTTTTAACCGTCTTAAAAAAAAACCTGAAAGTAAGCATTTATCTATTTTAAAGGCATTCTTCCATCTCTGGAAAAATTGAATGGCAATCAGACTTTATTATTTCAAAGTGGCGTCCTACAAATGTTAATCGATTTACAGCAGCCATCACATTATCAGGGCTACCAAGCATATCTAAGTGGGTATCAAGCAGCTCAAGCACCCGTTCAGAGTGAGTATCAAATACCCGAAACACCCGTTATGAGTAGAAAACAATCAAAACATCCATTCAGAGTGGGTATCAAACAGCCCAAACACCCGCTCAGAGTGGCTACGAAACGACTTTTCAGTGGCTATCAAAGACTTCAAGGTTAGCAACGAATCACCACAGCCTTTTCACAGACTCCAAGCCAGAACAATGAATCCAGGCCAAGACGATTTACTAAATTTCGAAGAATACCTAGAGAATTTGACAAACGATACACAATCTAATTATGACTTTTCTAAAATGGTTTTAAATAAAAATGTACATAAATGAAAAAATATTTTTGGCACCTTATAGTTAATTAATTCCAGTATCTCCAGAGGTTAAGAGGTTCAATTGGTTTTCCAGATATGTACTTTTTTTGTATATGAGGAGATATTAATCTTATTAGTCCTTATACTCACTCTAATTTAATCGAAAAATTTCCCTTCATCTGTTTTCATTACCTCATATTTTCTTTGGAAGTGATTTCCATCGATAATAGTTTGAAATGGATAGACTCACTATTTTCTTTTCGGTATTTTTCTTGATGCGTCTCAACGCAAGCAGACGTAAGACACGTGTTGTGTGATCCATGTCTCAGTAGAAGCGGTTTCTCGCACTATGACGTATGCGATGAAATTTTTGCGTTCGGTCATAACATCGCATCGCGGTGCGACGTCGTTTTTGCGACGCGGCGCGGCGTAGCATGAGTGTTCTGGCCTCTTCCAAACGTTTCAATGTATGTATAAATAAATGATTTCCACCGCCTTAATGTTTTATTTGAAAGCATTATCACTTAATTTCCGATACCTATATACCATAACATTATTTTTATTTCCCTCAAATAGGGAAGTATTGTTTGTAATCGTGAAAAAAATCGAATCGAATTTGATGTTTCTTCAGATATTTTAGATTTGAAACCTGGCGTTTCGCCTTTGAGCCACCATCATATTATAAGTACTTTTTTTTAATATGCACCCTGGACCTGTATTATTTATTTTATTTTTGTAGCCGTTTGACTTTCTAGAAAAAATTATATTTCACCTTTGCCAAAAATTAATTATTATAACAGGAACAGGGTATGTGCTTCAGATTGGTCTTAACTTCGTTTAGGTTTAAAGGCTCGGGTTTAGGGTATAGATTCATAATAATAAAAATGTACGGGGCGTTCTCAAAAAGATGCGGCTTGTGCAAGGGAAGTCATGGGTAAATGTCCTTACCAATTTTTGATCTAGTGTTTTTTTAAATTCTAGGAGCCACAGAAGAGAAACGACCTTTTGGTGCAAAATTTCGAGAGCAAAAAAAAGTTAGAGTCCAACAAAGGGAGAAGATGACTGGGAGTATGAGACATTTCTTGCAAAAAAGTTACGTTTCCAACACTGAAACGATAGTGGTAGAAGAAATTACAGTTTCTAAAGCGGCGTCATCGCCGTCTTCTGCAACATGTGAACATAGAGGAGCAGACTTGCAAAATGCATTTAGTCCAAAATTTGCATATTTGAGATAGAGGTGGCGCTGCATTGCTATGATGAAATACTTACTCTTTATGAACATTTGGACAGTCGAAATGCATTTAGTCCCCGTGTTATTAGATGGGAAATATTACCCAGACAAACAAACTGATTCAAGTCCAGTCACGTTGTAATTTCAAAGTGAATTTTGTCCATAAACATTGACAAAATGCATTTTGATCGGGATTTCGTCTATTTTTCAGATAACCTGCTATAGCTCTGTGTTGCCAAGGGACTTGGCTTGATTACTAAAAATTAAAGTAGTGTTGTTTCTTTATTAAAATGGAAGAGTTAGAAGGGGAGCATATTGTTGGTGATAGTGTGGATAGGGGCAGTAGAAAAAGAAAAAAGAATACAGCAACTCGTGAGAGAAAAACAAATAAGGTATTTTTTGTTAGGTTATAATATACCTAAAATATTTTATTATTTTTCTTTTAATTTTTAAGATATTCAAATTTGGACATCAATCTAGACAATTTCAACGTAGTTTGTGTTAAGAGTTGCAAAGAGTTGTCAAAAGGAGCTATGCTGAAAATTCGCCGAAGTTTTTTGAGCACCCTGACAAAATTACGCAGGACAACTTACTTGCAAGCTTCATGGAGATTAAAGAGCCAAAACGAAAACGAAGTCGCAAAGAAGATGGAAAGTCCCATAATGTTTCCGTAAATTATTTCGTACGTATAGCTATCTAAAATGTATTGTAAACTGTGTTCTACTCTCGATTGTTTTTGTAGAAATTTCTTGAAGGTAATAAACAACAGATTTGCCAGAAACTATTTAGAGCTCTGTTCAGCATGTCTCAAAGGCGAATAAACACAATATGTCAGAAAATAAAAAGTGGATCACGGATTACTGAAAAAAGAGGAGGGGAGAGAAAGTCTCACAAATTTATCAACAAATTTAATAAGGCGAAAAATTTCATAAGCAACCTGAAAGGGGAAGAAAGCCATTACGGCCGTGGCAATAAGAATTTACTTATCTGCCGACTACAGCATTGCTAAACTTTGGAACTTCTATAATGAAAAAGTGACTGATGATAAAAAAGTAAATTACAAATTCTTTAGTAGGGTATTCAATAATCACTTTAACATAGGCTTTGGTAGCCCTGCTACTGATATATGTAATTTTTGTGTTAGAACAGCAACCCACATCAGTAATGCCAGGAATATTATTGATAAAAATCAACTTCAGACCCAGTTGAAAGTTCACAAGGTTAGAGCATCTCAGTTCCATAAAATAATGAAAGAAGATCTGCCTAATCAGTGTCTTTATCTTTTGACTTACAACAAGTGCAGATTCTCCCTGATACAAATTGTAAAAACCCAGTCTTTTATTTATGGATGGAACACCAAGCTGGCAGAGGAGCGACAGAAATATCTTCGGCCCTCCTTGATTTTTTGAAAAAGATCAATATTGCTCCGAATATAGACACTCTTCGGCTCTTCTGTGATGGATGCGGGGGGCAAAATAAAAACAGCTTTATCATCCACATGCTAATGTTATGGTTATATAGTTTTGCTCCAGATACGATTAAAAAATTGAAGTTATCTTCCCAGTGCAAGGATACTCATATCTTCCGGCAGATAGAATTTTTGGGAGGGTGGAAAAGATCTTAAGACGACACGCGGTGATAAAAACACCTGAAAAATATTGGGAACTTTACAAACAAGTAGGAGATATCAGAAAACTAGGAACTGATTGGTCATTGGTGAATATAAAAAAAGCTTCAATATGTTTGAAAAAAGTCCTAGGAATTAGCTCAAGTAAAAGAATAGTCATCAAAAGAGGAACGGCCTCAGGGGTTGTGGTGAAATCTGAAGTTCTCTATCGAACGGATGATCCGACAAAAAAAAATTCAAACTTTGCTATAACCTAAAAAGCGGTTGGATCAAATTCAACTTCCTAAAGTACGACTTGGACATGAAATAAAACAAAAAACTTGATAGTCTAGAAAAACTACTTGCGACGTTATCTGGTGACAGATGGTACGACACAGAACCGGAGCTGAAATGGATGGCTGAAATATTTAAAAAAACTGTGACAAACTGTAATGATGAAGATGAAGAGCACGAAAATGGCGAAGAAGCTTGCGAATGCGCTGAAAATGACGAGAATGATTTCATTTGAAAATTTTTTAAAATGGTCTACAACTAATATTATAGTACTTACGAATTTTGGTTTGTTTCATGCTTTTGTTTTAATATAAACTTTTTTTTAAATATAACACAGTTTTGTTGACAATGACTTTTTTTGACAATCGTTTTGTTAACAATGACATTCAAATCGCATTTTGTCCCCTAGAGACAAACAAACTGCATTCTGTCCAACAATTTTCTTAATTTTTCCGAGTTGTCCTTCCACTTTCTTGTACCAAAACTCGTGATGCAGTTCCATACACTTGATAATATTATATTATCCCAAACTTTTTTTTCTCTTATGACTAGTTTTTCTGTACTAGTTTTTTGCTTCCCCTGAAAATTGGTCAAAATGTACGAAATGCAATTTGCAAGTCTGCTCCTCCATTGACATCAACACGTATTGAAAATCTAACCTCTGTAGAGTCGGCCATTCTAACAACTACGACTACAAGTGACACTTCTGACCGTGAAGCTTCTACTGAAGTGGATACTGAGATTTTTAGTATTCTTCCTTCAGAAGATCCCGGTTTATGGCCCAGAAGCATTATCAACGATGAAGTCAGAATATTGGTTGATCGTGGCCCTCCCTTGATAGGACGTAATTATCAATTTCCTGCTAATAAAGACAAAAGGAAATTTTCAAGTAAGTACTATGTTAGAAAACTACGAAATGGAGAAGAAACAGAAAGAATTTGGCTCATTTACTCAGTTTCTTGCTGACGCTGGAAAACTAGCGGCTGCTCTTGATATATAGCAAGGTTTTCCTCCATTAAATACTGTTAGACGAAATTATAAACCAAAATTGTTCGATTATGAACACACTCATGAGACACCTCAAGAACCAAAAACCTCTTTTAAAATAAATTTCTTCTTGAAAATAATTGATCAAACACTAAGTTCTTTAAATAGTAGGTTCGATATGATATCTGATTACGATAACGTTTTTGGTTTTATTTGTGATATTTTTAAATTAAATGACGAAGATCTTTTAAAATGCTGTCGTGCTCTGCAACAAAAACTAACTGATCAGGAAAAGATGGAAGCTGACGTGGAAGAATAGTATATTATATACCTAGGTTGAGAAGTAAGCCATTATTTACCGAGCACTTTAATGTGGATATAATGTGCGAGGTTAATAATGGCCTTCTCAACCGAGGTATATATAGATTTTTTTTTTACTACTAACACTGATATATTACCATATTTTGATTCGAGTTGATTTTTATATTAGTCATTTTCTACTTATTTTTCAAATAGTTCGAAATATCAGGTAGCCTGGAAGTTCAGTTGGCTAACTGACAGATTTAATTTAATTTTAAATGTCATTTTCCGAAAGATAGACGCTATCTAAAAGTTAAAACTGTAACGTGTGAATAAAATAATTGGAAAATGGGTGAAAATTATAGTGAGAGTGATTTAGATATGGAAGTATGTACCCCTCCTGAACTTAGAGAGACATCAACTACTGCAGGTAGCGATTTGTTGCCAGAAAAATCGAAGAGAGTGTACATTCAAGTAGGTATTAATAAGAATACTATGGGGAGTCATGAAAAGTGAGTCATCATACTGTATACATATTTTTTTACTAATAGCACTGATACAATCCTTATCATTATTTGATTTGATTAGATTTTGAAATTAATCATTTCCTACTCATTTTTCAAATAAACCTAAATGACAGCTAGTTGTCAAACTGACAGTTGAAACTTAAATGACATTTTCCGTTTCATTATTGACCTAGGTTTTTTTAATATTATTATTTACCTAGGGTGAGAAATGTTACATTTAAGGAATGGAGTAAATAATGGTGATTTATCATGTTAGTAGTAAAAAAAATTATTTATTTAACGAGATAAAACCCCCTGAAATACTACAATATGTATTTGAAAACAGTCTAACTCTCTACCAAATATTAGTATTACCTTAAGAATCCTCCTCACTTTAAAAAATAAAATAAATTAAAAATAATAAAACATTAGTTGAGGTCTACCATGTCACAAGAAAGATTATCTGGTTTGGCAATCTTAGCTATAGAGCAAGAGATACTCGATAAAATTGATAGCGATAATATTATAAAAGAATTTGCAGCAGCCAAATCTAGAAAAACACCCATTTAATTTCTGGATTGATCCTAATTAAAGGTTTTATTTGCTATTTGTTTATTGTTTGGTTTATGCCTTTATAAATACTTTAAAGAAGAATAAAGCCTTAGTTTTGAAACTTCTCTCGTTTCACTACAAAATTAAAATAAAAATGCGGTTTTAGTCGAATGCTTAAATTAAAAAATAAAAAATTTTAAAAATGTATTATGTAACAACTAACAGCAAAAAGTTCTTAAGGCATTTAATAAAGGTTGCTGATAATTTTTTAACCGTTCTACACTAAATTCTTAACAAAAACTGGACAAATTTGGGCGTGGCACCCAAAATTTTTTTTCCGATTATCCAGCGGCGCTTTTCCTCCACCTCTTCCCTTGCGGGGGCCCTATTAAGTCATACAATAAGCAGTCAATATCATAATAAACCAACGAAATTTCCAAGTCAATGAATCTTTAAAACTGTCATTATTTTGGCGGATAAGCCAAAATAAAAGAAACATCTCAATCAAAAATCAACATTTAAACTTGAGGTACAAATATTTATTAAAATATAAAATTCGGCGAAGGAAATTGTTATTTTATTAAAATTAATCCTCATTTAGAAATTACCTTACGTTTTAAAGATACTGACAGAGTAAATAAATGTTTGACGTCTAAAAATTGATTCAACAGTTAACTTTCTCGACTGGATATAATGTTGCCTAAATTCACCTTCTAAACCATATTCTCTATCATTTTGTAAGATCTCCATCTTTTTTGTTGGGAATTTACATATTTATGGCTTGCCAATGTCAATTCTTTAGTTCCACAAAAGATTCAAATTGAAATAGAAACTGTGCGCGCTTATAGCTGATTTCAATTTTCTTCTGACGGAAGTTGCTCGTTTCTAAGCGCTAACATGTACGTAAGTGCAAATTGCAATGAAATTGCAATTTAGAATTGTTTGATTGCAACTAGTAGAGACGGCTGCAAACTATTGTCTATGTTCTATAATTTTTAAGGAAGATACTCTGACTCCAAAGAAGAAAAATAGATTTGCTTTGACTGAGACAACAATGAATGAACTTATAGACATCTCATGATAAAAAGAGCAGTGGCGGAGCATGAAACGAATTATTTAGAGGGCCAAGATATATATGGGATTAGTAGTATCGACCATACGAAACTTACATATTTCTTGACTACGGGCTAATACCTTCGGGACTTTTCCAGAGTGTAGCAAAGTGTGTATGATTGTTTTATTCGGCATATTATTACACAATATACGGAATACCATCCGGACGGGGAGCCGGTTCTACCAGTAAATTATTCAGTACCGTTGGAGCGAATCGATATGCTCTATTTTTAAATAGACTTGCGGTGTTTGTTAGACGCTCATGGAAAGACATCTCCAGGTGGTACACGAAAGCCTCCGTTTTGCCAATTGTCTAATGCAACATTTATGGCAGTGGCACATAGACTAAAGGGAAATCCTATGGCACTCGACGAGCGATGTATGTGCGAATATGTTGATTGACACGGTTCTTGAATAGTTGTAGGTTGTAATTAGGGGGAAACAGATGACCTGGGAGTGAGTTCCACAGTGATGCTGTGCGCCAAACAAAGCAGTTCTAGGTATTTCCAGTTGTACAACGATATGTTGCGCTCTTGCTGTCATTTGCGACTGTCTGGCAGGCTTGCTGTTTGCGAGATGATGCGGGCCAAATCCCGAGAACATCTGCTGTGAACAAATGTGTAAAACAGGGATATCTCGGTCACATGTCTGCGGTGTTTTAGACTATCCAAATTCCGGGTCAACTCCGGGTCGCCAACGAGACGCACAGCTCTCTTCTGAATGGAATCCAGCAGCTTTAGGGCATACTTAGTTGCGACACTCCAGATGTTTGAGCAATGTTCTAAATACGTTCTTATTTGCGCTTTGTAGAGCAAGCGCAACTACTGCGGTGTACACAGTTTTTTGTTGCGAAACAGCGCACCAAGCTTCTGCGAGGCTTATTTTGCGATGTTAGCAACGTGGTCATGCCAGTATATATTGCTGTTGACTGAGACACCCAGTCGTTTGATTGATGAGGATGAAGGAATGGTTGATCCATGCCATAATAACTTGGCTGCTTGGGCGTTTGCTGCATTGAACTGGACTAAATTGCTGTCGCCCCAGGGTCAAACTTTCTCCAGAACTTGATTACCTAGTTGTTGTAATCTGCTTCTGTCTGCGGTGACAAGTCTCAGTCACTGGTAAGGGTTTTTCTGATCTAAGTTGGGAGATAAGGGTACTGTCATCTGCTAAACTGTAAATAGGATTATTGACTTCGTTCAGCAGGTCATTAATATAGATGAGGAAAAGAATTGGTGAAAGTATTGCGCCCTGAAGCATTCCCGCATTATTGGAGAATGTGTCTGAGATGTGTCCATCAACAGCAACGTGCAGAGATCGGTTCTTAAGGGAACTGGCAAGTCGCTGGCATTCCGAAGGACGGCATCATGCCTCCTGTCGATCTGTGTTTGCGGAAGCCCTATTGGTTATGGCTAATTATTTTGTTGGTCTCACTTGCTTATTTTAAAAAGATTTTGGCCTGTTTTAACGCTTATTGTGAATTTTCATTATTGTAAAGCCGCACTTTGTTGATTAGGCTTAGGCATTAAATAACTCAACAATAAGTCACAGTATTTTCTACTGAAATTAAGCGCAGTATAGAATGAAATAACTAAATAAATATATAAATAACAATATTAATAGACTATGTAGCACCAGTGTAGTTGCACAGCCTTTAAAGTTGGCTGCTTCATGTAAATTTATTCAAAGTTTGTGGAAACTAAAACTAAATTAGGACGAGTCTCTTCCAAGTATCTTAGATAATAAGTGGCGTGAATATAGAAGTTGGCTTGTCTATTTGAATACGTTACAAATTTCAGGTAAAATTATCATTCAACGGTAGGTTTCGATACAAATGCATGGTTTGTTCGATGCCGCAAAGGAAGCTTTTGATGCTGGTGTTTATATTAAAATTTGTAGTAAAACCAATTTAATTCAGAGACAAGTTAGAATTTTGGTTGTAAAATTAAGAGTGGCGCCTGTATAATCTGTGCAGCTCGTTTTCAAACGTGTGCAGCTATTAATGGACAAAGTAAATCGATATCCTAAGCTACATATAGTTGCTTGTTTCCTGTAAAGGAAAACTAGTGGATGCATCTTTTGGCTTAACATAATACGAAAATGTAGTGTAATTTATATTAAAAATACAACAATTATCAAATCCCAATGGATGGCGTCGTGTACGGGTAATTCTAAGGTGTATTGCCAAACTCTGTTTTTTGGTCTCTTCATCCACCCTGGTTATTACAATATGCATGTAAGTATCCCAAGCAATCCATTGATTAAAAACATAGATCTTATGGGATACACAACGGAAATAATTTTTTGCGAAGAAGAAGATACACTATTATACTAGATTTGCAAAAAATGTATGCTTTGTATCTCAGATTTACTAATAAAATAAGAAAGGCGAGAAGTATCTATTCTGAAATGAGAATTTAACCTCAACAGTCATCAAATTCATTAAATACCGAGGCTAAGTGAATCATGGGTAAAAGACCCAGTCTGTTATTTCCGTAAACTTTAAACTTTTCGCCTGACGTTTTATTTTTTGGAGTTTCAAGTGTGGCAGTTTGAAATCAGTTCCACTCGAATTGTCGTGCTTTCAACAATTCATGTAAGTACTACGTATTTTTTTTTATAAAACGTTTAGTTGCCGAACCTATGTCTTAACGTATTTTAACATATGTGTCACAAAGTATGTTGCATAATATTAAAGGGTATTTATATCGAAAATCATGAGAAAAAATGGCTCGTCTGTACAGTTTTTTGTGTAATTCAAGAACAAAACAGATGAAAAGAGAAATGAAACATGGAAAAATGTAAGTTTTGGCATTATGTTAAATTCAGTTTTATTTCTAGAATATCAATTGTTTACAAGAAGAACTAGTGCCAAGGGGCAAATGTAACTATGATAAGAGATACGTGCGTCTGGCAGTCGCGGCAGTTAGGCGGTGTGAAATGTTATTGCAGAACACTACGCTGTGTCGTACAGCGTAGTTCAAAGGAGGTACCACACGGCACAACCTGTGCTCACCGGGGAGGAGAAACTATGACTGAATGAAGCTCTGCAAGTATGCGTCAGGTGGGGCTTTCCTCTAAGAAGTACAGACATTCGAGGAATTATGCAATCAAATTCAAATAGATCAGGAAGACGTGAAAAATTATTTGTACAATATACGAGAGACTGATTCGTTCAAATGGGTTTTGAGCAGGCATAGAAATCTCTCAGTTGTACCCTGAATGGATCGATATTGGAGAGGTCAAGGGGAACCTTAGACAAGCGGCATGGGTTTAAGTGTGGTGCTCTGGCGTTTGCCAACGACCTGTTGATCTTGAAGGATAGCGAGAGGAGACTTCCCATAGTGGAGGCAATATTAACTTTTTTTGTGTTAGAGAGATGCAGGTTAACGCATCAAAAACCGTCCTGCTGTCGTGGCGCGGACTCAGCCTTTATTCAGCCTGGATGGATAGCCGGAGAAATAGGCAAACGGCATTGACCCGTTTAGGTACCTTGGGCACCAGTTTGGATCGACCGCAATTGACAAGGCTAATCTTACTGCTAAAACCCGACCAGAAGCTTAATATTCTGAAGCAGTAACTTCTTGCCGAAAGTGTTCTATGGCCTGCAGAACACTAGGTTGAGGGGCCAAATCCTCCGCACTACCGACAGAATGTCCCTAAAAACATACATGATTTTTGTGTAATTTTTAAGACTAATGGTTTCGAAGATATCTTAGAAAAACGTCTTTTTTGATTCACTTAGCCCCGTGTGACGGTATGTCATTTAAAAATTTTAAAGAAAAAAAGTCATTAGAAGTCTATTGGTTTCCAAGTTAGATACGACGAAAACAAGCTCACGCCCGCCGTGCCGCCTGCATATGATCAGCCAAAGGGAAACGATTCAACAGGGCCGCAATTTATAATTTAACATACAAGTGAGTTTTTTAAAGTGTACAAATCAATAACTCGAGAACGTTACTAAACATTTTCATGAAATTTTGGTAAGGTTATGGGGATGTGGAGACATATTTAACCAAGTTTCTAAAATTCTACTCCTTTCTCTATTTTGAGGGGTGAGGGTTAAATTTGTAACATCTAATGGGAAGATACACTATTATTTCTAAAGTTCGAATCTACCTATATTAATAACTACGTACAGTAAGTTCATGTAATATGGAATATCATTTTAATTTTTCAACATAACATGAGATAAAAAGTAGCTTTTACTCCCAAATTTTACAAGTAAATAGCCTATAGTATTAGTAATCACTAGATCCTAATAAGTTTTGCCTTTAAATAAAATACATTTATATATAAAAAAAAATTAAATAAGCAAATTTAAGTGCCCAACAAAAGTGGCGAGTAATATGAAATACAAAGGTAGGGTAAGATGGGATAGGGCTAAATACTAAATAAATACATAGAAATACAAAGATAAGATAAATCAAACTTAAGTCTTTCAAGAATAATGTATTGAACCATAACTAAAAAACTTTTTACTTGCAAAAATCTCAAAGAAAGACATCCCCTTTAGTAGGAGTGCAGGCTTCATGAGCCCATGCTTCACAAATAACGCACTGCACCCATGCATCCTTGCTTTTACTCGTGCTAAATTTCTCCTCACAGAAAATGCACTCTACGTTATCAGTTGTTGTTTTTATTTTTTTCTTAACGTCGATAAATGGAATGTCATCATCTGAGGAATCATTTCTAAAACAAATTCCGATTCCGATTCTAAAGATGATGCAGAAGGTGAATGCTATTTTCGTTTTTTTCGATTAGTCACCTTTAAAGAACTAGGACCTACTTCATCTGTTATCTTTCTGGTCACTTTATCATGTGATTTATTGACGTATTCCATTAACTCGTCTTTATTTGGAGTAGAAAATATTATTTTTGAGCATCCTGGCTTATTCCTCTAGTTCCACTTTTCTTTGTTAATTGTGGAGTGGGTTTGATATCTTGCAGAAGAATAATTGCTAGCGGACGATCTTTCATATATGCAGTTGTATGTTGTTTAGCTAGGAAGTTTTCACTGAAGAAACGTCCTTCTTTACCGGACATATGCCAAATGAGCTGAAGCCTTTCACTCACATGTCTGCTGTCTGCACTGTTCTATAAACTCGTCCAAATATGTCACACACAGTACAGTGGATTACATCCCTTTTTTCCGAACGCAAAAAGTCTAACTTCCTCGTTGTAATAATATATTATTTTATATGGAGGAAAAGTGATACTTTTCATGGCGCGCTCGTGTTTAATAGAGAGCAAGCCATGAAAAGTAACTTTTCCTCCAAATAAAATATGCTGTTTTTTCTTCAAATGTCGACAAATTAATGCAAAAACATCTCTTTTTAATAGTAATAATATCTAATTATTATTAAAGATAAGTTGGGTTCGCAAGGCGGCTTAGACCGGTGTCGGTGACAGGCATAGGTTGTTGCTATAGTAATGTAACATAAAGCTGTCAGTGGACACTGTCAACAATAATTGTTTTTTTAAGATTGCGTCTCCGATTGCGTTTTAATTCCTTATGATAAGCAGTTATTGAGTAAGTTCGATTAAATAATAACCAATTTGTTCCTAAATTAGTGATTTTTAGAAATGCAGTCACAAATTGAGTGATAAATACAAATTGTAGTTTAATAAATCTTGAGTTGTTGACGCTTATTTTGTTATCTGTTTGTATTGTATCTAGTGTCGCTATGACAACACTTTTACCTCCGCCGGCGGAAAAGTGAAAAGTAAAGCTCCGGCGGAGGAAAAACGAAACTTCACGGCCGCCTACACAGTCGAGTAATGACGGATTTACTGACGTTTGAAGAAAAAAAGTGTTTAATGTACCCATCACTATTTTGT
>MU182155.1:29932-76551 GCA_016904865.1 Pissodes strobi
ATACGCGCCGAGTGGGCGTCCGATTCTGCAAAAACCGCTGTGTGTGTCATGGCTCTTACATCTGCTCAGTCGCAGCGCTATTTGACGCCAAGATTTAGTAGTTTTTCTCATTTGTATGCACAGATATTTAGAGAATATCTGCTGTAACTCTGTTCTCTTTGTCCAGGCTTGGACAAAGAACTCTTTTGCGCGTTTTAACGCATTCTCTTGAGACAATACAGCTCGTAGAGTCTCTGCTGTTGAAGATAGAAGAGGGTAAAATGGCGGATAAAAATTTCTAGCAGACAAATCCATTCCGGTACTCAAGAATCGAATAAAATGGTCGAAGTCTCGTAAAGTTAATTTAGAGAATCGAAGAAGACGGAAAGTTCAAGGTATTTTGTGTGAACGGAAAGGTAGTCAGTTGAAATTTTGAAATAAAAGCATGTTCAATTAAATTCAGTATTTACTTCTTTCTTTAAAGAAGTTATATAGTTCATTTTAGATTTAAATAATCAAGAAGTTTTGTTAGATATTTAATAATAAGTAACCGAATGTACAATATCTATTTAGTTTTAAGTATGAAAGGATGAATGCTTGAAAGTAGTTAGAAATTCCTGTGTATATTAATAAGATTTAATGCAAATTAATTATTGCATTATTAAAATACATAATACCTAGAATCCATGTTTCAATTCACAACCTATGTAAACAACCCCCACCACCCTATTTCAATACAGTCCACTAATTAAAGTGGTTAATTATAAAGTTTATTACCACCTCCACCTTTGTGGTCATAAATGATTTAAGAAATAATTGTTTATCCCAACCAGCATTGTAACACTTTCAAAAACTGAGCGTCGTAAATTATTTTTTATCCGATCGGACGAAAAACGACACCTTTCCGATGTGTTTTCTCACCGCAAAATTCATGATTCCAGTATATTGTATTCGTTGCTTGGCAACATGCAATAACTGTACAAGAATAGAAAATAACAGTCCGGGAATATAAAATTCCCGTCCTAGGCCGGGAATGTAACATTTCTGTCATATTCAAACGCCTTGCTTGTCAGATCTGACGTCTATCAAAAGTAACATTTAGCTGTAGTTCCCGTAGCTACGTAATAAACTTTAAGCTCGCTCGATTCAAAACTTGATATTATGTTGAGTTTAAATTTAAAACACGGATTTTATTTACAGTAATATTTGGCTCCATTTATATAAGTACGTATTCTAATTAATTTCGATCGGATAAAAAATAGTATGTGCAACTCGTAGGAAAAGCACATTCCTGGACTCCTGTGCAACTACCACAGTCGTCCAGGAATGTTTTGCTTTTCCTCCTAGTTACACAATATATAAAATATGTTTACCGTAAGAACTATTCTGATGAGTTGGAAAAGCTATCACTATCATCGTCATTTTCATCTACAGCAATAATGAGTTGTTCTATTTGCATTTCCATAATATTACCTAGTGTCCAGATTCTGCTTTCCAACTTTTGCGCACATTTTTGCCACTTTGCAGGTGTAATATTCAATAAGACGCGATTTAAAAGTTTTTCACATCTGAAAACTTATATATTATGTATTATGTTTGGCAACAAAATTCTGTATACAACATTTAAATATTTCAAAGATTTAATAAAATTTGACCTTGAAACATTCGGTAAATTGGGATCATCTTTAACCATCCTGAGAACTTTATCTAGTAGTTAGCATTTCGTTCCGAAAAAAAATCGTAAACTTTCCTCCGTATCGCGTGTTTCTCAATTTCGCCCAGCGTTTCAATAAGGCTTATGCCGTTCTGGTTGGTTTTCGATTTTACAGATGAACGACATACACCAACTCTTTTTGCCACCGTTCGAACAACTTATTCTCTAAGAAGATCAAGATGCTCTTCCAGTTCACTCTTAAACATATATACAATAAGTTCTTTCACCTCAACAATTAAATGATTTTTCGTAAAACGTGGAAAGTCGGATTCAAATCAAAGGTATACATGTCACCATTCAAATGGAATTTGAAGCGCGTAATATAGTCTCGATTCTTTCAATTTATTGACAAAATAAACCCTTATTAACTTTAATTTAATTACTGAATATTGAAACAATTGATTGAGTTACGTGTAATTTCAAAATATAAAATATTTTCGGCTAGAAATATGCAATTTTAAGGACAAATATGCCACTATAGTTCCATTGCGACAAAAGGCTATTACTTTCACATGCAGATAAGACCATTGTTCGGCAATGATGCGGGCTGTTCCGCATGAAATACTGTGCGAATACATGTCATTTTCCGCCAGCTTTCCAAGGAAGGAAATGAAAAATTTGCCATCATGCTATCCTCAGTAATTAAATGCGCACAGTTCGGAAATCTTATAGTCCTTTTGATGAATGTTCCTACTTAGCTTTGACGTGAGAAATTATGGGATGATGAGAACCAGCCACACGTGTAATTATAAATTAAAGACAGTCTATATTTGAGTTGTAATAGCATAAAGTCATTAAAATATTTAGTTCCATAATAACCAAAATATGCGATTACCATTCTCATGACATCCAACTACTTATATGTGAAGATTTATTAGAATGATATGTACAATATCGGTAATAAATTTATAGTCTATCAATTATTTGAACTTAAGCATATATGGTAATACGAATGTGTGAACTATTGTTATACTTCAATTTATGAAATTCTAAAAAAACACAAATTGATGGAGAAAGACCTTGAAGATATTTTACTGTTTTCCGGCGATTATGCGTAATCGAAGGGTTCAAGGAGCCAGAATATAGTGCCTGTATAATACAGTCAATACAGTTAAGTGGTTAGAAGCAGTAATGTTGAACTCGAAGTGGCAACAGGAGGAGCTAGCTGATAATGGAGTAGTCAACTTTAACTTTATGATGCAGCAGGAAGAAGTTCATGTTTCTAAAGTAGTAAAAGTTCTGTTGTTGTTGTTCCTACTGTTAAAGTGTTTTAAGATGTTCAGGAAAAGTCTGAAGAAGAATCTTAGCTGTTCCTGGGTGCAACAATGATGCCATACAGTGAATTATAATGAAGTTTTAGGTAAAACACCTTATACAGTCAAGACAACTGAGGAAACAAAAAATTTGTGTTAGACGTATTGATTTGATCCCGAAGTACTATGGTAATTATTCTTATGTTATATTATATTTTACATTTAATATTTTGATGAAATATCGTAACGTCCAAATTTGCAATGAGGCAAAAACATATATATTATTACTTCTTGTGAATTCTATTTGTTTTTTAAATGTTAGTTATTGAGTAACTATTTTTTTATTAAATTATATCGATTAATTTGTGTGATTTTTTCGTTCCTTCGTCGCCCTGACGTTGTGAATCCTACCAAACACAGAAATATAGTTTCTTGCCTTTTACTGATAGATTTATGTGGTTGATATTATCATTATCTTACATTAAAACTTAACATACCTATTCTAAACTTAGAATTTACATCCTAAAATTTAAGACATTAACTATTTCATAATTTGAAATGTTGGAACGCAACTGGTATCGACGAATACAGTTTCAATCCAAATGTTCGAACGTTCTCTTGGATGTCGAATATATTTTTTAGCAATTGACGTGTGCGATGAACACATAGGTAGAGAAAAGGACAAGTTATGAAGTCCAGATATTATCGTTGTAATTTTTGACCATCATGTCAATTACTCGTAATAATTTATGGTGAGACAAATTGGCACGTACTCTGCCATTAATATTTTCTCGTATTATCCACAATATTCTCCTGTAAATGTACTTTATGTAAACCCTTTTAAAAGGTAGGTTATATTTTTGCGCTTCTATATTAGATAGTTTAAATTATTTATAATTTAACTTGAGTCCTTCCTCCACCCGGTCTTCCGCTAGCCTAGAAGGTTTATTCCTCCCAGATTGAAACCCTTTTGAAGAAGTGATGCCGACTCACATGACGTGATGTCTAGCTTCCAGGAAGCAGTAATAGCTTAATTGGGGCCAGCCAAGTAGTTGTATGAGTTAGATAATAGCCACCAACCACTACCGGTGGATTCCACTTTCGTATGACTGTATGGGACTGACATACAAGTAGGCCCTTTAATAGCGTATTTTACCTATAATATCTTACCTTATCTTTTTCAAAACTACCGTTAAATGATTTTTAGTTGTATATTATATATTATCCTGTCTAATACGGTTTCTTTATCATTATTTGATTAACAGAGACGACCTTCACTACCGTATACGATATTAGCTTAATTAGCAAATGTCTGCTAATACAAATGTGATTATCTGATTTACTTTTTTGTATTTTGTACATTTACCTGACCTGACCTGTAAGACGATCATATAATTACTTATATTATTCTTATCGAACTTACAGTTATTTTTTTTATGGCAGTGGCACACACACTAAAGGGAGATCCTATGGCGCTCGACGAGCGGAGTGTGTGCGAAAATGTTGATTGACACGGTTCTTGAATATTTGTAGGTTGTAATTAGTGGGAAACAGATGTTCTGGAAGGGAGTTCCACAGTGATGCAGTACGCCAGTCAAAGGAGTTCTGGTAAAGCGATGTTTTAGGTGTTTCTAGTTGTACGATGAACTGGTGCGCTCCTGCCGTCTGTCGGGACTGTCTGACAGGAGTTGCCAGGGGCGGGATTATGCGGGCCAAATCCTGGGAACATCTGCCGTGAAAGTATCTGGCCGAGAGACATCTCGGCCACATGTCTGCGATGTTCCAGACTATCTAGATTCCGGGTCAATTTCGGATCACCGACGAGACGCACAGCCCTCTTCTGAATGGAATCCAGCAGCTTTAGGGTATGCTTTGGTGCGGCACCCCAGATATGTGAGCAATATTCTAAGCACGGTCTTATTTGCGCTTTGTACAGCAAGAGCAACTGCGGCGGTGTATAGAGTTTTTTGTTGCGAAATAGCGCACCAAAGCTTCTGGGAGGCTGATTTTGCGATGTTAGCAACATGGTCATGCCATGACATATTGCTGTTGACCGAGACACCCAGCAGCCCCATTGACGAGGATGAAGGAATGGTCGATCCTGCCATAATGACGTCAGGACCCGCTGTATTGGCCCTCTTAGTAAACGTTGCTGCTTGGGTCTTTGCTGCATTGAACTGGACCAAATTTCGGTTGCCCCAGGTTTGAACTTTCTCCAGGTCTTGATTAATTGCTCTAATCTGCTCCTGTCTGCGGTGATGAGTCTCAGTCGCTGGTAAGGGTTTTTCTGATCTAAAGTGGGAGTCAAGGGTACTGTCATCTGCAAAACTGTAAAGAGGATTATTCGTTTCGATCAGCAGGTCATTAATATAGATGAGGAACAGAGTTGGTGAAAGTATTGCGCCCCGAGGCACGCCCGCGTTGATGGTGAATGTGTCCGAGATGTGTCCATCGACTGCAACGTGTAGGGATCGGTTCTTAAGGAAACTGACCAGCCAGCTGCAGAGAGAGGCGGGCAGTCCCAAGGACGGCAGTTTGTTGAGCAGTCCGTCATGCCAAACTCTGTCGAATGCCTTTGAAATATCCAACGCAATCGCTCGAGACTCTCCGTAGTTTTCAATTGCCCTACTCCATATATGAGTGACATAGGCCAATATATCTCCTGTCGATCTCTCTTTGCGAAAGCCGTATTGATTATCGCTGATTATTCTGTTGCTCTCGAGGTACTTGAGTAGTTGCTGGTTGACTACACGTTCCATGACTTTGGAGATTATTGGAAGCAAGGCAATCGGGCGATAGCGTTGGATATCCAACGCAATCGCTCGAGACTCTCCGTAGTTTTCAATTGCCCTACTCCATATATGAGTGACATAGGCCAATATATCTCCTGTCGATCTCTCTTTGCGAAAGCCGTATTGATTATCGCTGATTATTCTGTTGCTCTCGAGGTACTTGAGTAGTTGCTGGTTGACTACACGTTCCATGACTTTGGAAATTATTGGAAGCAAGGCAATTGGGCGATAGTTTGAGGGCGTGATTTTCTTGCCTTTTTTTGGAACAGGTTGCACTCGAGCGACTTTCCAAGAGGATGGGTAAATCCCTTTTCTGTAAGAAAGAGAAAAAAGCCTGGAAAAAACAGGTGTTAGTTCGTTGGCGCAGTTCTTTAGCACGATGGCAGGTATTCCGTCCGGTCCTGATGCCTTTTGCGTATCTAGTTCTTTAAGGATTTTGCGAATATCACGATGAGAAAACTTGACTTCTGCCATGGTGGTGTTGATGTTCGGTATAGTGGGGAGAGTCTTGCCTTGGGGCACGTCTAAGTTAGAGTGCGATGAAAACATTTTGGCGAGCATGTTTGCTTTTTCCTTGGCTGTAGTCGCCGTGATGCCACGTTCGTCCGTCAAAGGTGGGAGAGACGTTTTTGTAAAGTTGTTACTTACTGACTTTGCTACCGACCAGAAATTCCTGGAACTACTGGGGCATTGCAAAAGTTTATTCCTGATCCTTAGATCGTGTTTGTCCTTAGTTTCGTCGATCACACGCTTGCACTCGTTTCTCGCTTCGATAAAATAATTGCGATTTTCAGCGGTCTGATTTTTCTGCCAGTACTTATAGGCTTGCTGTTTCCTTCCTACAGCTCTTTCGCATCTTTTGTCGAACCAGGGCTTTCCTTTTGATGGTAACTTGATGGAATTTGGGATGTATGCTTCCATTCCTGAGGTGATTACTTGCATGATCTCTTCGCAGCAGTCTGGCGGATCGTCATCGTCAGTGGCAAAGCAGACGTCGAGCCAAGGAAAATCTAGGTAGAACTGCCCTAGACCGTCCCAGTTTGCAGAATTGTAATGCCAGATTTTGCGAGGCAATGGTGGATCCTTCTGTATCAGTGGCAATTCACAAACCGTTGTAATAAGTTTGTGGTCGGAGGTACCTAATGGCGGACCAACTGTAACCTTGTACTGGTCAGGATTGGTGGTCAGAAAAAGATCCAGGAGGGCGGCGAATTCGTCCCTCTCTGAGATTCGAGTTGATTCGTCTACAAGTTGAGTAAGCCCGCAGCTGATGGCAAATGCTTCAGCTTCTCTACCTTCGTTGTCGGTCTTGTTGTGATGTTTGAGCCAGTTGGTGTTGTGGGCATTGAAGTCTCCCAGAACGATTATTTCTGAATTGGGGCGATCGACCTGTATTGAGTCAAAAGTGGTAGCTTGTGTTGAGAAAAAGCTTTGGTAGGCTCTATCGCTCGGAGGGCGATAGAGACAACATATAAACTTGGTTAATCCCTTGGCGGTGAACTTGAGCCACATGACGTCAAGGTTGTCCGGTTCGAGTGTTTCCTCACGGTGACATGAAAGGTCGCTTCGGACAAAAAGGTATATTCCGAACTTATATCTAAATCGGGTATGTAAGTCGTAACCAGGATAGAGGTAGTTCACTGTTGTTGTTGTAGAACATACTTGTGTTTCTGTAAGGGCTAATATGTGTGGTCTATTTGCTTGTAGATGTTGGTGTACCGAATTTGTGTTTGTATTTAGGCCTCTTATGTTGCAGAAATCTATTCTAAATTGGTTCGGTATCTTTCTCTTTGCTGTCTGTGAAATGCGGAATGAAGGGCTCCCAGGGCCACCCAGCGCCCGGAGATCCGAATGGCCGGGGAGTTTTCTTCCGGAATATTTTGATCCTGTAAGTACCATCATGTCCATATATTCCTACTGTAGAACCCGAGACCACCAGCGCGGAAGCGGAACGTGATTTGGGAAAACCACATAGCGCTTCCCAATCCTGGTGGGGTGGTCTTTCACCGGACGATGCGAGTAGGCTTATGCATCTACCACCTAGGGCCGCTTCCACTCGAAGCAACGGCCTCAGACTCATTCCTTTGGCGGTCCCTAGTCTGACTGGGGAAAAAAGGGGGTTTGTTGGATCACTCCCCAGTGATCAGCTTCAGACTTTGTACTTTGGTGTTCTCCAGCCTGGAGGAGGACGATGGGATTTGATGGGCCACATCTCGTGGCAACTCGGAATGGTGGGGGCGTCACTCCCCGTAATCAAACTGCTCTCACCAGTTTGACGTTCCTGTCAGCCAATACAATGCAGCCCCTCTTGTCACAAACTGTCATTGATCGGCTCCAGACTTTAACCCATTTTTGATCGTTAATTATATTATTGTATCTAATACTGACACTGAACATTAGTTGGTTAATTAATACATACTATTTTCATACCTGTATATGATTTTAACTTGGTAAGCAAACGTCTTGCTAAGACAGTAGTGATTATCTGATCTACTTTTTGTATGACATATACTTTTATACACATATTTTGATTTGTTGTAAGACTTACAGTAGAAGACCGTCTTACCTAACTACCACTTTAGATTTTCGTTCATATATAGGTTACCGAATTGAGCTCACCATGGTTGTCCCTGTAGCTCTTCACTGATCAGATTTTCTCTTCACATGTTAAGTTATTTGATTTGATTTTTTTAATGTTAATTTGTCCACTGATATTAACGTTGCCATGGGACTAATTTATAATATGTTTTTTTTTTATTTGGCAGAGTTATCTTTATTTAAGGTATTCTGTGATTAATAATACTAGGGATAATTAGTACACTGCTTGTAGACGTTTCAAAATAATTTAAGAAGATGTACATATTTTTCGGCTTAATGAGGCCTTTATCAAGAGTAGTTGTATACTAAAATCTAACATTATTATATCCTACTAAACCGCCTGACGCTATTTTGTTTTTATTGCATTGTCTATTATGCAGGTGTTGCAGGTCAGTTGGTCGTTCATATTAAAACGTCTGTTTTTTGTGACTTTTGGATTTCTAGGTTCTCCAAAAGATTCAGTCTTTTGTTTTTTGTTTCCGTGTGTAAAAATTTGACATTATTCGTATCTATAAGATGGTTATTTTCAATACAATATTTTGCTAAGCCGGCGTTATTAATATTATGTAAAATCGATTTTTTGTGTTCCTTAATCCTAATATTTAAGTTTCGACCAGTTTGTCCTACGTATATAGCTTCGCAGTTCACACAATTTATTTTGTAAACACCAGATCTGGATTGTTTGTCAATTTTGTCTTTATTGTTTATTGGGCTTCTCCCTAGATTATTCTTATTAACCTGAATTGTTTTACAGCCCTATTTAAATTTTTTAAAACTTTATCTGTAATTTTCGTAATATAATTGATAAATTTAAACGGCACCTTTTCTAATTCTAATGTAGGGTTTTAAAATTGTTTAGTTAAAATGTTCTTCTTTAAAATGTTGCTAGATTCTTTTTCGATGGTGAATTGAATTCTGTTGTTTAGAGAATTTAAAAATATTAAAAAGGTATCTAAGTTTCTGTTGGTTCCTGTAAAGATGCAAAATATGTCATCCACATATCTACCCTAAAAAATATATTTCTGATTAATGAATTGTTGGTGTGACCTTTATGATCATAAACCTACATGACGTCAAATGTTTAGGACTGTTAGAGACAAAGTAGTCAGAGGGTTTCTTGCACTTGAAGTTAGTTTTAAAGTTACTATATCTTATCTAGTATGGATTAACCCTTGGTTTTGGACGAGAGCCTTGTTTTTAAAGACTCGGGAAAAATATTTCTGTCGTGTCGGTCGGTGATGAGATTTTTAATTTCGCTAGCAAAATAGTGCCACAAGATTTTGATAGTTCACCGAATAAGTTGCAATCATTTTCAGGCTGCTGATGATGTAACGCAAATTTATAAAGTTATCCGAAATATACTAGGGTATAAATACCTTTTATTCAATGAGACTCATTATCATCTCTCTCAAGAACTATATGCACTATGAGTCATATTTTAAAAGATCGGCAAAAAATAAGTGAGCTGTGGACAACACATCAAAAGTGAATCTTCATCCGCACAAAAGGGAAACGGACTGTGTTTGACAACTAAATCATGGAATCACATTTTAAATATTGTTACGGCTAGCCTAACAACCATCCGAACGTTTTTGTGCTACCCTATAGAACTAGCCGTCGTGCCGCTCGCTTCTCTGTATGAGTCATCGCCCGGCCGGCTGCGAAGATTCAGGATCGCTGAAATTATCTCGATGGCCTCGTCGAGATCATATAGAGTGGCCTCAGAATACTTCCCGAATATTCGTGATAGATTTAAGATTATATATAAGCAGATCTAAGGCGAATGTTAGTCAGTCAGTCAGTTAGTTCAGTTAATCATTGAGTGTTGAATAGATATTAGTGGTAAAGTTATAAACTAGTTTAGTGAGTTAAATTGTATACAGTGGTAGTGAATAAAGAGAGTATTAGTTGAAAATAGCAAAGTTGTAATTATGTTAAGAACCCACGGGAAAAACGTAACATTTGGTGTCAGAAGTCAGATTGTGAAGGGACCGGACTTGCGAAGTATTTTTCCAGGAAAGAAGAGGTACAAGTACGTCAACGAGACCGTTTGATTGGTGAATTCTGGTAAAAGTTTATAACATTCTATGGTCAATACAAGGCAACAAACGGCAGAAATGGAGCAAATTAATAAAATGTTGGCCGATTTCATGGAAAATCTAAATGCTGAGAGACAAATAGAACAGGACCGGCTGCAGAAAATTTTTCAAGATCAAGAAGATAAAAGGCAAGCAGAACAGGACCGGCTTCAGAAAATTTTACAAGATCGAGAAGATAAAAAGCAAGCGGATCGGGAAGAGGATGAACGTAGAAGGCAATCGGATCGGGAAGAAGATGAACGTAAAAGGCAAGCAGAACAGGACCGGCTTCAGAAAATTTTGCAAGACGGAGAAGACAAAATGCAAGCAGAACAGGAACGGCTTCAGAAATGGATGCTTGATGTAATTGTAGGCGAGCAAGGAAAATTACAGAAAATATTGGACGGGCAAAATGAGAATTTTGAAAAAGAAGTAGGTAATATACAAAAAGAGGTTGGAAATGTGCAAAAAGAAGTTGGGAATGTACAAAAAGAAGTTGGACACACATACAAAAAGAATTTGGGAGGGTACAAAAAGAAGTAGCAAACGTACAGCAAGAAATGAGGAATCTACAAGCAGAATTTACCAGACTAAAAAATCAAGAATCCACCGAGAGGATATTCGCCACAGGACAACATATCAAACCTCCAACTTATGACGGTCAAACATCCTGGACTATGTACAAAAGACAATTTGCAGCCGCTGCGGTTGCCAACGGTTGGAATAATGAAGAAATGGCTACATCACTAGTGGTAGCGCTTCGTGGATCTGCCCTGGAACTACTGCAGACCATTCCCATCAGCCAACAAGGGAAATATGACTTACTTGTAGCTGTACTGGAGAGACGATTTGGAGACCAACACCGAAGACAACTCTATCAAGCACAAGTAAAGTATCGGCATCGGAAGCCTGGTGAAAACCTGCAAGAGTTTGAGGCAGACATTAGACGTCTCATTCAATTGGCCTATCCGGGAGCGACAGAGGAATTTCAAGAGGAACTTGCTGCTCAATATTTCGTGGATGGTATTGGAGATCCAGAAACTCAGAAAATGCTACGCCTAGCCAAATTTGATAACAGCCGTGAAGTTTTGGGTAGAGCTCTGGAAATCGAGGCGGCCTGTAACATCTCTAAGCCAGCAATCAGGGACGTATCCATCAAGGAAGAAAATTTGGTGAACAGTTGTGAACTAACTGAAATGGGCGGTATTTTGAAAAAATTAACCGAAATTCTTCAGGGCACGGGGAGATTCCGGGAGTCACTAGAAGTTAGGCCATACAACCGTAATCAGTGCGATAGATGTGGCAAGACTGGACACTTCAAAAGGGACTGTCGAGAACAAAGATTCCAGGAGCCAATAGAAGATAGGCCACATAACCGAAATACATCAAATCAGTGCTATAGATCTGGAAAGACTGGACATTTCAGAAGGGACTGTCGAGTACGGATATTCCGGGAGCCAACAGAAGTTAGACCATGTAATCGAAAGGCTATACATCAGTGCTATAGATGCGGCAGGACTGGGCATTTCAAAAGGGACTGTCAAGTACAAAGATTCCGGGAGCCACTAGAAGATAGGCCACGTAACCGAAATGTTTCAAATCAGTGCTATATATGTGGCAACATTGGGCATTTTAAGAGAGACTGTCGAGTACAACTACGACCTACAGCTCCATCCAGAGACAACAGCAGTTCAAAGCCAAGTCAGGAAGAGTTGAAACAATATAACTTTAAGGCTAAGCACAGGGAAGGAAGATGGCATAGTAATGCAGATGCTTTATCCAGAAGGTCATGTGAGGATAATTATAAACATCGTCAAAGAATTGACCAACGAGAAGGAATCACTCCCATTAGGCGAATCAAGTTTAAAGTTGATCAGCAGTGGACCACAGAGCAACTAAAGAAAGATCAGCTTGATGATAATGAACTAGCACTATTACTGAAAGCTAAGGAAGAACGTCAACCAAGACCGAGCTGGAGAGATATTTCAACTAAGGGATCTACTTTTAAATATCTGTGGGCTCAGTGGGAATCCCTGGTAGTTGAAATGGGCTCCTTAAACGAGCCTGGGAAAGCGCTGATGGCAAAGTAGTGAAGTCGCAGTTAGTGGTACCAAGGAAGAGGGTATCGGAAGTTCTGGACGAAGTACATAATAGAAAGTTTGGTGCTCATCTCGGAGTTAACGAAATGATTGACAAGATCCGCGACAGATTTTACTGGGTCAACTACTGCCAGGATGTGAAATCATGGTGCCAGCAGTGTTCAACCTGTGCCTCAAGTCAAGGACCCCAGACAAGATCCAGTGGGAAGATGAAACAGAATGATGTGGGACTACCGTTTGAACGTCTCGCCAGTGACCGAATGAAGGCTCGATATTATCTCCAAGCTAACTCTACGGGATTTCGAATGAACGATAAAGTCTGATTATATAACCCGCAAAGGAAGGAAGGAAGATCTCCCAAGCTAACACCAGTATGGGAAGGACCCTATAGGGTCATCAAAAGAATTAATGACGTTGTGTATAGAATTCAGCGTAGCCCCAGAAGCAACCTGAAAGTTGTCCACCTCGACAGGTTGAAAGCATATCACGGACATGAAGTAGCTGATCGGGACGATCAGAATTGAGAGGGAGGCAATGTTACGGCTAGCCTAACAACCATCCGAACGATTTTGTGCTACCCTATAGAACTAGCCGTCGTGCCGCTCGCTTCTCTGTATGAGTCATCGCCCGGCCGGCTGCGAAGATTCAGGATCGCTGGAATTATCTCGATGGCCTCGTCGAGATCATATAGAGTGGCCTCAGAATACTTCCCGAATATTCGTGATAGATTTAAGATTATATATAAGCAGATCTAAGGCGAACGTTAGTCAGTCAGTCAGTTAGTTCTGTTAATCATTGAGTGTTGAATAGATATTAGTGGTAAAGTTATAAGACTAGTTTAGTAAGTTAAATTGTATACAGTGGTAGTGAATAAAGAGAGTATTAGTTGAAAATAGCAAAGTTGTAATTCTGTTAAGAACCCACGGGAAAAACGTAACAATATTATCTATATATGTGATATGATTCTAAAAAATCCATCCAAAGGAAATAAGGGACGAACTAAGGTGTCATCCATGTTATTCCATCTGCCTGGCGTTTATGCTAGCGTAACACATCCACCAGTTAAATATCTAGGTACAGCGTGCTCATAATATTCAAGGCTAGCAAAAAGTACCGAAACGCTTAAATATCTTCAAAATTGCTATATCTGTATTTACAAAATTCAGCATCTGGGGTTTTTCGGGTCTGCGGAATGTATCGGCATTATTGCCAGATTTCCGAGTTTTACCCTACAGGCAGTACTCCAGTGTAGTGTAGTAGGATTCCAAATTTTCAAAAGTTCATCTCTATTATTTGCTAAGATATGACAGCATCTCGTTCTCACTAAAAATTGAGGGGATACTTAAATATCTTTAAAACTGAGCATTGACATTAAGAAACGCCCAAAAATATGAATACCTTATGAACAAGTAGAATGTAATGGCTTTTGTCATATCAGAAAGCTAACAGATTGAAATTTTGATATTCAGTGGGTATGGAGGTAAAACAAGGACCTATCAAGAAGTCGGTAAGTTTTTTAACGACCGGTATCTAAATTTATTTTGCGACGAAGCTACTTTTTGCTTAAATGATCAATGGGCACAATTGTAGAATTTTGTCTAGGCATAATCTCAATTGGATAGAAGAACTTCATACCTAATACCCTGAGAAAGTTAATGTGTGGGCGGGAATACTAGGCAACAGTATATTATGGACCATTTTTATAGAAGGGATATTAACAGCACAAAATTGTTTAGACCTCCCTAGAGAACGTATTGTTTCTGTCATCCAACAAAATAGAAATATACGTGACATCCGGTACCAACATGATGGTGCTCCACCCCATTATTCAAGGAAAGCTATGCAGTTTCTGAACAACTAATTTCCAGTGAGGTTGACTGGAAGAAGTGGCGCGTTAGAATGGCCACCTCGATCGCCTGGTATGGTCCCACTGGGCTTCTTCTGGTCACATGGAGGGCCGGGTTTACCGAGATCGTCCAGAAAATTTGAATGAACTCGGTGAATAAATCCGCGTTGAAGGGTACTTAAAACACCAGACATGTTGAACAACGCACTGCGACAGTTTTATGATCGATCAGGATATTGTCTGGCCAATAACGGCGCACACTTTGAATATTTAATTAAAAAATAGTGTCGTTAAACTATTATTTTCTGTTGCATATTAAACATTTATTAATTTTTTAATTTAAATGTTGAATTATTGTTTTAGATCATTCCAAGCCTTGGCAAAGTGTGAGGAGAAGCAACCAAAATATTAAATAAAAAAAATTAAGTCTGGAGCTTTAGAGCAAACGGACCTCCTTGTTCGAATAACATACCAACTCTTACATCTTTTATTTGAAATGAAACCTGTGAAATTTTTTTAATTTTTACTATAAAAATAAATTGGCAATACTACGTATAGCGCGAAACTGGAAAACTTGACAACAATGGCGAGACTATTGATCAATTTTGCATCCTCAAAACCCCCTGGTACTGTATTCTGCAAATGCACCTTAAGCGATTTTGAAGATATTTAAGCACTTGGGTACTTTTACTAAAAGCGCGTTGTTGTCACATATCAGCAATTAGCAGGGATAATTTAATTTGGGGTTTTACTAATTTGATACGCCCAATTTATTGCAATAAAAACAAGTGGGGTTTTCCATTTAAGATCAGAAAAGAACTACGTGAAGCGAATAACTAGAAAAATCTGGCAACACTGCTGATATCATGGTTCAATTCCGCATACCCGAAAATCCTCATGCATCGAATTTTTGTAAATGCAGCTTTAGCGATTTTGAAGATATTTCAGCGTTCCGGTAGTTTTTGCTATCCCTTTATATTGTGACATGCAGTGCGCTTAAAGAATTTCACTTCAAAATATGAATTTAATGAAAGTAATTTTTTTGAATCGCCCTGTATAGAACAGTCGTATAAAAAGTATACTAGGTTCATTTTATGAGTTAGAATTCTCGCTAACACTCGTGTTTCAAACTCTTATACTAATGAGTAAAATCATCATTTCTCGCTCGTTGAATAATATACTATTTTCGAGTGACACTTCTTGGACACTAAGGTGGTGTACGTGTTACGCGGACACGAACGCGAACGCAAATGTTACAAAACGATACATATATGGCGATCGAAAGTAAAGATTTACAACTTTATTCTGGTCTGTGGTCTGCAGGCACACTGATTTTTTTTATAATGAACGTAAAAAATGCTTAGATAAGTGTGAAATCATCGTTTGTTTAATTTTCTTATCTATGTATAAATACAATATTAATCAACTGATGGTACAATTATTTCAAACATACCTTTACCTCTTGTCAGAACAAGAATGGCTGCATGTGACGTTAATATTGTTAGGTTGCACAGGACAATGATAAAGCTGAGATTTAATACAAATAAATCAAATACTTTTAAAGTGCTGACAACGAAAGTAGGTGGTAGACAAAAATCGAATTAATTATTAATCTGCAGTGCTCTACACGAAAAAGTTTAACTTTGTTGTCGTTTCGCTGTACTTTTATTTTATACCTTTCCACATTAAATTCAACGTGAGACGAAAACTAAAAATGTAATCACTGAATAGAGTCACAAAGGTTCTTAATTAAAGTTTTCTTCTTTTCTAAAGTATCGGTTATTTTATTGCAGAAACTAATTTGTAACAACGTGAAATTCTATATAGAATGTCTTTTCTATCATTCATTAGAAAATGTATTATGTATAATCAATAAGACACACCGAATATTCATTAGTAAACTAATTCACAAATTTAGTTTAAATTTCACTGCTAATGTAAGTATATGTAGAAACAAATTAATTTATTAAAATATAGCAACCAACACTTAAGCACTTTTAAGCACGAAAACTAATGATTCAAATATATTAAAAAAACTATATTTTTGCTTATTGATTTTTTTTCCAATTCGGATATTCATGATTAAACTTTCTGCCTCTAGATTAGAATCGCGTCTAGTTTGGGAAAGGGAAATAGTTAGGTAAAAAAGGTGTGTGCTTAAAACCGCACGACAGAAGTGAAAACTTCAGCAGAGCGGTATTAAAAACTATATAAAATTAAAAACAGTCCACACGCGTTAAAAGTGAAACCTTCATAAAAACTAAACGAAGCGGGCACCCATCCAAATATTAATCAAGCCCTACGTTGCTTAACTTTAGTGATTGGAATTACTTTGTACTCGTGGCAAACATGAAAAAACTTATTAAACATCATCGAGGTATGTTAGGCAAAATCGGAAAATATATTTATCCTTACTGTGTGTAGAACATATTTTATTATAAATGATCCATATAGTATTTAAGCCGATTGTCATCGGAATAAAAATTGATATTTGTGTAGTACCTAAATCTAATAATGCTATTTTAATTTATCTATTAAAAGATAAGCCGCATACTCATACTTGAGCTCTGAACTTAATCGGAAATATACAAAATTAATCAAATAGTTATGCGGTTTAGCATGCATAATAACTAAGAGTTTTTTTACAATTTTAAATTTACTTATTAAGTGGAAATAATATTTAATCTTCCTGCCTCAAAATTTGTGACCGAAACTGGGTTTTATCTCATTCTCTCGCAGACTACATCCTATAGATCTATATCTGTTTATTGTTGTCATTTTTTTCGTTTCATCGCGCTAAAAGAAGTTTTTATTTCAAAACGCTGAAAATGTCTGCGGCTCAGTTATAAATAACTTTCGAACGGCCTGAGATAATACAGAAAAGGTAGTTTATACAATACATTCACAAGCATTCCATAGTTAATACCATACCCGTATCGAATCGTTAGCCGATATAATGTCGGCGCATTCGATCTCTTCGTCGCAAATTTTGGTTTTTATTCTATTCGCTTATCCTATATATGCGCATTATATGCTAAAAATAGGAGAATTGAGGTTATTAAACAGAGCAGGAATTAATTTATTTTTTTATGAAATGTTTTTATCAACAAAATATGTTTCAATTCAGTCATTTGTAATCAAATAACAGACATGCTCATCACTATTATTGTAGAATGTAACTATATACATTGCGGCCCAAATTGGGTATTCATCTATGCATACCTTGGAAAAAGAGATACAAAATTGGTTAGATACTTACAAACATTTTGAATCATCATTTTAGTTTTCTCGATGGCAATGATAGTGTTTGCGGAGGCAGGGAACATTCATTCATCAAAATATTGACTAAATATTTCTTTAGTATGCTAACTCATGAGCAAGTAATTGTATGTCTCCGCAACTTTCATTTTGTGACTGTATTTAAGATCGATCTGAAATGGATCAAATTTAAGCCTTCTTAACAAATTAATATACGATTTGATATTTTGTTGTTTTTGAGACATTTTGAAAGAATCAAAAGTTGTATTTTCGAAAAAGCGCTATATTTTTTTTTCTTTTTTTTTTAAATCTATAAAATCATTGTTGGAGCAGCTTTTTACGCTCGATGCAGCCCCGTATTCAGTTTTTAGTTCTGGCGTATCGGTTCTGAAAAACCATCATCAACTTTATTTTGTTTTTAGTACATTCATAAAAATATTTTATTTTTATGTCAAAAAACGACACACTTTTAGCTGAGTTGGTCATGACTGCGGAGGCCATTTGGCGTAATACAGGATAGTTGCTGCTATATTGATTCAGCGTCATTTAAATCATTTTAGTGCAAAGAAATATTATTCAGTCAAAACTCAATTTAAATTCTTATTTTGCTGGTATTTAGTACTTTTTAGCTAAATTTTCATATATTTTGATTTCTAAAAATGGCCACGCGATATGCCAGTGGAGAAAAATTTGACATATTAGAATGTTATATTAAATGTAATAGATCTACAAATCTTGCTCCCGCCGAGCGCCGCCGCCACCTATTTGGAACTATATCCTGAGAGGCAACAGCCAATCATAAGACTATTCGTGAAGCTTGTTATGAACTTAAGAAATTATGGAGGAAGCTTTGAAGTACAAATGCCAAAGGAACATCAAAAGGATAATCAAGACCGTGACGATGTAATGAAAGGACGACTCCAAGAACGTCCACAAAGGTAGCAGGGAAAATACTTACACCAAGAACTACTATCAGTACTAGCTAAAGAGACCTTAAAGAAAATAAATATCGTGCTTATAAACCTACTATTTTTTAATGTTTAAGGGAAACACACTATCCAAGGCTATAAGAATTTTCAAACTGGTTTGTAAACCAATGTCATGAAAACCCTAATTTCAGTAGGAAGATTATTTGAACCGACGCGACGCGACGCGACGAAATGTTTTTCAACAACTGCGGAGTATTTAACATGCCCTTAATCACCATTTTGAGCTACTGAAAATCTTCATCAAGTAGCAGAACGTAGGCTACAAGTAAATTTTGGCTTTAAGGTGTGGTGTGGTGTGGTATAATTGGTTTTAGATAGTCAACCTATGGGACCAGCCATTAGGCGAAATACATTTAAATCTTTCTGAAGTACCAGAACGTATAAAGTTGTGAAACCTATAATTACTATGGTTACAATTGTATTAACAATCGTTGCCATAGGAAATATTTGAAGAATAAAGTTTTCCATACATTGAGAAACTGGGCCTAAGAAGGCTGAGCTGCCGGCGCGGCGGTTAGAACTTTCATTCCTAAAGAACAAGAGCTAAATGATAACCTGTGGTTATGGACGGGTGCCCCGCACATAATACTGGAGAAGTGTAAAACTTATTTGCGGAAGAATTTAACAATAGTGCTATATCAAACCGGGGTCCTGAAAATTCCCAGCTAGGTTCCCGAATATTACGCCCCTCGATTTTTATCTTTGGGGATATGTTAAAGATGAAGTATATGAGTTTGGCCCCCACAACAATATCACAATTAGAAGAAAGAGTTCGAAATGTTCTAGGTAGTATAGTTAGTAACACCATTCGAAAGGTCACTAGAGCTGATTTAAAAAAAAAATGGAAAATGCATCAATAAAAATGGCTAACATTTTGAATAGTTTAGCTTAATATGTATGTATTTTAATTAAAAGTAGTTTATTTTGTTAATGCATTTATTATATTGGTTTTGGTTAGATTGGTTAGTTGGGATTTGATAGTAGGACTAAGTTGTAAAGTAAGCAGATACCTACATTTAGAGGGATACTTTGGCAATTAAACAAGCGCCTAGGTACAGACCTCGAGTTTGGATTTAAATCATGGCACATGTGTGTTCGCGATGTATGATATAGAGAGGGCAAGAATTTAAAGGAGTACTGTTAACTTTACGCATGGCTTTCCACTCGCTTCGGTCGCTCCGGGGTGCAACCAAGCAAAACTAACTCGTTTAAAAAAGAAACAAACATTGCCAAAAAAAGAACGCCTTGTTACCGACGGGAATCAAACCCGGGCCGCTATATCATATCACAAGAACAGTATCTAACCACTGTGTTATCAGACGAGTTGATAGCAATTCGGTGGACCGAAAATATATGGGTAACTCTGATATATTCCACCAACTTCGTGTCGCGTCGTACGCAATCAAGAACAGAGTTTCGTTAACACGCATGCGCGATACTTTAAATCGATAGTCGGGGTCTGTACAGGGTGTTCACCCATAATGTCCCCCCCCTTTAACTTTGTTAATTTTTAAGCTACAAAAAAAATAAAAAAACAAAATTGTAGGGTTTTTTATGTAGTTTTTGCACACCTAAAGAAAAAAACAAAAAATTGTATAGTATACAGGGTAGATCAAAAAGAACCATTTTTTTAAATCTAGCCCCCATTTTTTATTCGATTTTTCGATTCTACCTAAAATTCTAAGCGTTTTTAATGTAACACACTATATGCCTATTCCTAATACTTTAGGAGTTATTGACAGTTGAAGTCGCTATTTTTAATTATAATAATAATTCTTTTAATCATTTTTAAAACAGAAGTTACAAAAGCACTACTCGAGGCAATGAGGACGAATTGAGGAAACTCACTATTTACACCTCAATGACTTTAAAAGCTAAAAAAAAGTTATATTCTTAGGTGGCTGTTGCCAAAAAAAAAATAAAAGAACAAAACAAAATAGCGACTTCAACTGTCAATGACTCCTAAAGTATTAGGAATAGGCATATAGTGTGTTATATTAAAAATCCTTAGAATTTTATGGAGAATCGAAAAATATAATAATAAATGGAGGCTAGATTTAAAAAAATGTTTCTTTTTGATCTACCCTGTATACTGCACAATTTTTTGTTTTTTCCTTTACGTGTGCAAAAACTACATTAAAAGCCCTACAATTTTGTTTTTTATTTTTTTTTTTCTAGCTTAAAAATTAACAAAGTTAAAGGGGGGGGGACATTATGGGTGAACACCCTGTACCTAGACGCATTTGGAAATTAATAGAAATTATTATTCTGTACCGTAACCGCCTTCCCTAGCAACTATTTTTAAATCCAACTCAATATTGTTACTTACAATATTATTTTGCCCTTTGATCACATACTTTTCAAGGCATACATAATTTCTTAGGTCCATAACATGCTTGTCTTAAGGCTTGAGTCTTAAGCGTTGCCTATCAGGATTGACTTCCAAATAATAATTGGCGATGCTAGACGTGTTTATTAATATAACATTCTTAACATATTGATATTTTGTTAATACTATACCGCAAGGAGGCTATTATTAAATTTACTTTTTATCATGGATTAACAACAAGCAAAATTACTAAAAATAAAAAGTTAAATTTAA
This sequence comes from Pissodes strobi, assembly GCA_016904865.1. Classification (NCBI taxonomy): domain Eukaryota; kingdom Metazoa; phylum Arthropoda; class Insecta; order Coleoptera; family Curculionidae; genus Pissodes; species Pissodes strobi. The sequence goes on from MU182155.1 coordinate 51,141, forward strand.
TGATTGTTTGATCAAAGGTATGTACACTTTTCAGTATGAAGCAGTAGCAATATTTGTTTTTTACGATCGTGCAAAAAATTACTACTTTTTGCTCTATTTACTGTATCAAGTACAACTTTTTGCACTAGTGCAAAAGGTACTTTGATGTTCTATTGTTTATGAGTTTAATCAAGAGATAAATTTTTTTCTTGTAATTTGAGGTACTTATAGATACCACCAAATATGTCTTAAACGATATTATTTGATGATAAAAAGAATAATTTTTACTCTAATTTTTATTAATCCCATAGACCTTAATCTAAATCTTGTTACTAACGAAAGCATATTCATGGTTACCTATGGATGACGTATGTCAGTGACAATTTCCGAATTAATTTGTCAGTTTAAAATTTTTATATTTTGACGTAAAACTATTAAAAATGTCGAGATCATATTGTAAACGACTAGTTTTTACTAACACGTTTTATTTCGCCAATACACCTTCGCCAGTACAGTTATCATAATTACATAACGCCATGAGTCGACCCTGCTATCGTACAATAACTATATCTACGCCTTATTTCGAATCTATCTATATACTCCGTATTCTATTACACCGATTCGATTCTACTGCTGCGTCATTCGTTTTCCAGGGTTGTCACGTCCTCGCCTATTTGAACGTCGCACGTCGCCTCTCCAAAATTTGCTTTTTACATTCGGCCATCCTGCAACAATTAATGCCCTCATTAATTTAATTCGCAATTAAATCAACCAGATCTTATCGATCTGAGCATTCGCCATAACACCAAACCGCCTACTCTAAGGGTTTCGCCTGTGGTAGCAACCATACACCTTTTATCGAATATCACCTTTATATTACGCCTTTGTCAGATTCTCACTCGCCTTTTGCTGTCTCAACAGAAGTGTGGACCTTAAATCGCCATAGCTCTCCCCTTTCGCCAACAGAGCATTCGCCATTTGCACCTCGCCAGTCAGACTCACTCACATGCACCTTTCAATCTGACCATTCTCACTTTGCACCTCGCCAGTCAGATTCGCATGCACCTTTCAACCTGAACATTCGCTCTTGGTGTTTTACACCTCGCCAGCCCGCGCCAACGGTTGGAAATAATACGTCTTGGGTACCCAAAATTCGCCAAACGCCTCTCTCAATTTGAGAATCGCCTCACAAGACCGCAAAGTCTTTGTCGCCTTCGCCTGCGCATGATCCTGGACTTCCTCGCCCCTTCAATTCCACAATATCGGTTGATGGACACCGATATCTGTCAAAAGAGGAAAGAAAGCCAGTATACAAGTCGCCCGGGGAAGAGCAACCAAATGCCCTCGCATTCGCCTGCAGATCGAGAGGTATACCGTCAATCAGACACGAAAGCGCCTTTGTGCCTGAAAGCTCACACCTTTCATCAACGCCATTTTATCATGATAATAATGGGTCATGGTTTCGCAGTCCAATTTAACCCTCGCCATCATCGCGTTGAGCAGCTGAGCAAAGTCATGCACTTTAAGAAACTTATTCCTAAGAGTCGCCTTCAAGTCTTCTCATGAGAGGTCATATTCATCGAGCCGATTAAACCAGCCCCTAGCTGCGCCTTGCAATTTCGCCTGCATAAAATACGTTCTCTCATAGTTCGACCATTCATGAATGTCGCCCAACTGATCAATTTTGCTCGACCACCTGACTACGTTACGGTCCTGGCTTTCAGGATCGAAAGGGTCAATAAGGTTGCCGCCTGCCCTTGCCCTTGACCCCATACAGCCCGAACTACAAGCGGAGTCCGCCGCGATATACAAGCATGCTCTACTACCGCCTGAGGAACGCGCTCACCTGATTTTTCGCCCTTCTTGTTGCCCTTGGTACCGCCAGTACCAACGGCCGCCCTTTGTTTCGTCGCCTTTACCATTTCGGCCGCCTTTTGCTTCGCCGCTACAATCTGCTGGATTCTAGTTGCCAAACCGCCTTCCAACAGCTTATGTACCATGGAGACTGTTTAGTCTTCCATCGCCGAATCGCCTTCGCCGTGGTCACCGTCGCTCAATTCTAACTCGTAATCGAGCTCTAACTCGTCACTTCTGCCTTCCTCCATAGGAAATCACTTGAAAAACGCCTTTTAAATACCAATGCCAATAAACACAGTTAAAATACGCCACAATTTTTACGATAATCACTAATTAATTAGCACACACTTGTTTATTATTATCGTGAATATCTGAAAAATCGCCAAATGTCAATCCACTGACAAGGATAGCAACAAACGCCCGCCTTTGGTATGAGTTTTTGTGATATCGCCACTCACAAAAAAGAAGAAGTTGCCACTGCGATTTAACTCACCGAAATCGCGTATTTGACCGTTCTCCACAACAAATAACACAATACGTAGGTTATCCCGACTTCTGATCTGTAAACGACTAGTTTTTACTAACACGTTTTATTTCGCCAATACACCTTCGCCAGTACAGTTATCATAATTACATAATGCCATGAGTCGACTCTGCTATCGTACAATAATTATATCTACGCCTTATTTCTAATCTATCTATATACTCCGTATTCTATAACACCGATTCGATTCTACTGCTGCGTCATTCGTTTTCCCGGGTTGTCACGTCCTCGTCTATTTGAACGTCGCACGTCGCCTCTCCAAAATTTGCTTGTTACAATATTGAGCAAAAAACTATTTGTACTCCTTCAGATATAATTGAAACAGCCAATGAAGCTACAGCCGATTTATTACCCGATAAATCTAAAAAGTGTATGAAATTTGTTATAGATGGTTTACAGACTGGTTTGATACAAAGTTTGTTAAAAACATTACTGAAAACGTCCTCCTTGCGTATTTAAAAGAAAAATCAGTAATACTTACTTATGGTCAGAGTATTCAATGTTTAAGGCTACACTTTTAATCAATAAAAATATAGAAATTCGACATTTTACCAAATTAATTTAATTTTTGAAGAAAAAGTCGGTAGGATATCGTTCCAACAAATCAAAATTTTTTACCCGGGAGAAATTTGACAAATATTTAATTGAAGCTTCAGATAATAAATATCTAATGATAAAGGTAACATACAAATAATGTTAATTTTTAGCTTTATACTACTTACTTGTGTTTTGTTATATTATGTAGATAGTAGCAGGAATCGGCATTGCAGGAGCATGCCGCAGAGACGACTTACTGTGAAAATTTCCGATAGCAAGATAAAAAAACCTCCATCATTTGTAACAAGCGGTAAAATTAGATATTTCAATTTTGTTGAAATGTATCGCAAATATGCATCCCTTCGTCCCAAGTCTACCAGTCACAATGGATATTTTAACGGAAAATGTTCAGTTCAACCTGTTGGTGTAAATACTTTCAGTAGAATTCCAAGTGATATTGCAAAATACTTAAATATTGAAAATCCGGACATTCTTTTCGCAGATCTTCTGCAACACTGCTTGTCGATTCGGGGGCTGGCATGCTAACATTAAAACGCCTTGGAGGATAGAAATCTTCAACTGTAGCTGAGGGCTACACTGAGGAGCCAATTCGAAAAAAAAAAACGAAAGAAGCGGTTCAAATTTTGGAAGGTGAACCTAGTACCAGTACCTGAAACTTCACAACAATCCGAAAAAGAGTTTTGAGTGAAGAATCTGAGACCTAGACAAGCAAAAACGAAAACAAAATTCAAAAAATCACTGATGGAAATGAAGTTTGTCCAACATTTACCATAGTAAATTGCTCTAATTGCGATATTAAAATCGAAATTAACACAAGAAAAGAAAATAATTAGTTTGATGAAAATATGGATAGTTTAACTGTTCTTGTTATTGTTATTTTAAGGATTAGTGTGTAATATTTCTTGTATTGAAAAATACTCTCAAATAAAATTTTCAATAAAAATAAATTTAAATCGATCGTAGAAAAAATGTGTGCGCAACATGTATTGTGCAAAAAGCATATTTGTTGCACTCAGCATGTTTGCAGCTCCATGCATCGTGCAACAAATAAGCACTTTTTGAGTTGCACAAATAACTATTTTAAATGTTTTACCAATAAAATGGCCGTTATAAGAAAAATATAAATTAATGATGGTTTCTCAAAACCGAAACATCAGAACTAAAAACTGAGACCGTGGGTGCATAGAGCATAAACAGTTCTCCTACGAATGCTTTTACAAATTTTAAAAATATTGTTAAATAGAAAAATACAGCGCCTTTTCGATTTTTTCAAAATATCTCAAAAATAAAAAAAATCATATCGGTATTAAAATTGCATTGAATTGAGAATTGAATGACCTACAACTTTCCCTATTTAACCGATTTTCTATATCTTATAGTTTCCAAGATACCTAGCCATACAAGTATACCCTATTTGGGCCACACTGTATAAATAATAAAAATAATAATAGTAATTATACAATCTCAAGACTAATTACAAAGTACAATTTGCAATGTTATTAATGTCCTGTAAATAGCTGGGCAGCTTAATATACAACTTTATTCCAATGTAACTATGACTATGTTTTTAAATAAAACAAGATTATGTGCATATGCGCAGACCATTTTGGCATCTTGTATTGTGGTGATAAAGAAAGTTGTTTCTCTTCGAATCAGCTCTATTGGTTTTTACAGAAAGGATAATGTCTAAGATAAACACACACGACACTGTGAATAGTCTTAGCTTTTAAATAGTGATCTATAATAATTAGCATGAACTTTAACACCCTGTATTATTGCTCATAGTAATAGACGCAAACAATGGGATGAAGAACCTCATATTAAAATAGCATATTAACGCGACTTAATATGAGCTTAATAATAAGTAATAAGTAGAGTAGAGTGGGGCAGAAGTGCGCACTTAACGTTTAAACCCCTATAACTGTCTGGTTAGTTGAAAAATTAAAAAAATATATTTAATCCTCTAAGCATCAAGCCTCTACTGTAATAGTCCTTTAAAAAAAAACAAATGTTATAAAGAGTTTTTAAGTAGTTAAAGAAAATATGAGGCCACGTAGAATCGCACTTTTACCCCACTAGGGGGAGCAAATGTCCGCTCACTATGGGGTAAAAGTACGCACAAATTATTTGAATTATAAAATCTATTTAATATCACTTTCACTACATATTTAGTACGAAATAAAGAAAGTACAAACGTAAGCTCATATAGCAAAGCCAAAAAAAGTAAATAAACTGAAAACTTTCAGACATGGAAAAATAATATATACTGAAATAAATAATAGGTAATTAACTTAAACACAATGGTAGCATTTAAATGCGCCCACGCCTTTATAAGGAGAACAGTCTTCATACCACCATTCCTCGCAGTAATTGCACTGAACCCAGTCATCGTTGGGAGTTTCTAAAGATGAATCTTCACATCCCGGACCAATAACATCTGTTCCAGAATTTTTTATAGTTTGCTTGTTTCATATTTTTTTTTCAAACGATGCTCTTACTGTTCCATTTTTTGTCACTGTTTTGTTTTTTGTCATTTTACCAGAGACAGATGTTGTTTCGCTCTTGTTTCCAAAAACATTTCTTGTTCCCCTATTATTTTTGGTTTCCTCTCGCTTTTTCACCTCCGCTTCTAAGGCGTCTTTTACAGGAGTACTTGTTATTATTTCAAATTTTTTTCCTTTACTTTTTCTTAATGTGTTGTAATTTTTGTTGGGCAATGGTAAAATATCGGAAGAGTGGACATATTTTTTATTATCTTGTTCATTAGTAAATGCAGTAGCGTCATTTGATGTGGAAAGCTGTGGATCAGAAATAGATGGCAAGGAGTTTCAAACAGATTGTGAAATCCCTTTTGATATAGAAGGCTGAGGTTGCTGACCTGTAACCGCTGATCGTTGGTGTTCTAATACAGATTCTAAAATATTCTCTGATGTGAAAAGCTGAGGCAAACTAGCCCATGACGTGGAAAGCTGAGGTTGCTGATCAGTAACAGTTGATGGTAGGTAATCTTCTTCAGTAAATACATCTGGGTTGTATGGCGAGATTCCACATTTTCTGAAATCGTTTATTGGCTTACCCATAGTAGCGGCGTGCTGATATGCCTCTGAAAACAGTGTAGATATTTGATACTGGGTTATTACTCTTCCAGGATTATTTAGTAAATACAGCTCGCATGCCTCAGAAAACTTTTCCTTTAGAGACTTAAAAAGACACCTCTATCCAGCGGTTGCGTTTTTTGGCTACTGTGAGGAGGTAAAGAAAGTATGTGGATATAATGTTCACGAGCAAACAAAACAGCGTCTAGGAACATATTGGATGAGTGATTATCCAAAACTAGTAGCACTGGATTATCTTCCGAGGGCTTCACGTGCTTGGAAACATGCTTCAGCCATTCCATAAACAATTCTCCATTTATGTACCCTGAATCTGATGTTAAAAGTAGCGAATCTGGTGGAGCCCCACCGATTAGTTCTGGCTTACGTCTTTTTCTCGGAAAAATTATAGCCGGGGGGACATAATTTCCTGACGAAGACATGCAGCATACAACGGTAACTGTTTATGTCCTCGGCCTGCAGACGAAACTTTGCCCACTACTTTTTTGCCTTTTTCAGATATTACTTTTGGTGTCTTATTGGGGACAGTGGACATACCACTTCCGTCCAAGTTAAAAATTCTTGAACAACCAAACTTATATTTTTCCATAAGGGTCTTAAAGTTTAAAAGTATCTGTCTAATTGCACTTTATTGAATCTCATCATTCTGGCTACACTGGTTTTTGATGGCGTTCGAAGAGATAAATTATGTCTTTTAATGAACCTATAAGACCAATCTTTCCCAGCCTTTTGTTTTTCATGTGAAAAAGGATTATCTATTTCGTTAGCTTGGGCAAACTGAAAAGCTAGTTGGCGCAACCCTTTGAATGTCAAACCATAAAATATTCTTTCCATCGTTCTTGCGTGCCCTGCTAGTTCATGAAAGTTCTTGTCTAAAAACATTTTTAAACCGACCTAATTGGTTAACTCCACAATGCAGTTTTAATCGCTTTCTTAGGCCTTCTTCCGAAAACTCCAATTGCGAAGCAACGTTGCGCCGAGAAAAACCATTTTGCAGCAAAACCTTAGCGCGTTCAAAAAGTTCTGGGCGTCCGTTCTGATTTTCTCTTGTAGGTCCTGAAACAAACAGAATTAGAATTATTAACTAAAACGGAGTATTATCCACAATACCGAAATAGAATTATTGCACTCGATGCGCGTTTCACTAACCATGTTAGTATCATCAGGAGATGACTAATAATAATGTTTAATCATCTCCTGATGATGCTAACATGCTTAGCGAATCGCGCGTCAAGTGCAATAATTCTGTTTCGGTGTTGTGGATAAAACTCCGTTTTAGTGCATGTCGCCGAAGGTTTCAAACAACAACATAGTGGTAGAATTATTAAAATAATAAATATATGAGATATTAAGCATGCGGGGTAAAAGTACGCACGCACTTTTGCCCCACAGGCTTGTGCGAACTTTTACCCCACCCGTAATTTTACAACAACTTAATTTTTTTTCGGTCGTCTATATCGTCAAAAACGCCATTTAAAAAAATACAAAATATTTTAGGTTAGAATTACCCTTTAAGAACAGATATATTTGTTTTGCTAAGTTGAACTCTATAAGAACAACACAAAAAATGTATCTTCCTAAAAAAACATCAATGTAGGAAGAAATTAACTTACCTCATTTTTTTTGCTCATTTTGAAACTGAGAAATAAACTAAACACAGGGCAGCTGCATGGTACTCTCACAACACGTGGTAACAAACTGGCTATGCATGTGCGTAGGCCAGAGATATCGCTACTGCGAACTTTTACCCGCCGCGTACTTTTGCCCGATGCACCATACTCTATATACTTACTTCAAATCTGTTTTAATCTATACATAGAAAAAGCTAATTTACAACATGAATCAATTACAAGCGTTTCCCACCATCAATTATTTTACAAATATACCCACCCCTACATTTATTTATCATGATTGACACTCATTTATTATTTTTTTAGATATTAACGAAAATTAAAGCGATGGAAGGTTTGGAGGGCTTTAGAGGAATGCCTTTTACAAAAATTTGCACTAGATAAGGTTAGAGAACTGAACCTCAGTATCTCTTGAAGTAATATTTCAGAATATACTTCTCGGTAATTGTCTCACTACGAAAATTTAAGGTATTAGCACAATAGAGCAAGAACTAAATTATCGACTCAGGTAGAGCTAACATTTAATAATTTAAATAGATCCTCCCAGGACCAGCCGATACCTTCAGCCTTCCGTATGTGAAGGCTGAATAATAATAATTAATTATTAATAATTAATCTAAGGATCTCAATCTAATAATAACTGCAGCTTAATTTATTTTCTAGTTGTGCATATTTCAATATTAATAAATTTTTCTTTTTATATCTAGTCATTTTCATTTTTGTAATGGTTCATTACTTTCTGCTTGAAAGCAGGCTATGGTGCGTCGCGCCGAGAGGAACATCATGCAGTCGCGTCGTTGTGGCCGTTCATGAATAAAGTGTTTGATGCACTTCGGCCTCCATCTTTATAAATTCCATTCATTACTTTATCCGCTCTTGAAGTTGATATTTCTAATGTTGGCAAGTAAATATTTGGTAATTTATGAATGACCTGCTCTGTCTATTGTTTTTTTATGTGTATTTGGTATATACATATATTTTTGAAACTTCACTTAATGCAATTCACTGCAAAAGTCAGTTCCAACGACGAGCCGTAAACACTTAACACCTATCTGTTCTAGGCCCAGTATAGTAATGTGAAAGTATAAATACTTAACAAAAGCTATATAAGAAAAACAAATAATTATGCATGTTTCCAGAACAAAATATTTTGCTATATGTAATAAAAAAGGTAGTTCGCAAAATGTTGCAAATCGCATTTTTAGGTATCGTAAATAATGTCTATTAAAAATATTTTTTTAAATTTCAAATATATCGTTGTTTTATCGGCCATCTCAAATTATATTATGTAAATAGTTTACTGTACACATAAATATTATAAATTTAATTAATTTATATATTACAAATTTAAATTACAAAAGCGTGCTTATTTGTGAAAGTTAGTTTAGGATAGTGTCAGTTAGTTTTGGTAAATTTGAGATTTTTTGAAACATAATATGCATATTAATATAGAAAAAAATATATTTTAGTGCAAACAATGTTTCGGTCTAAATATTTTCACTTGGCTCCTTAATATTTGCGCATGAACATGTAATGAATATCTTATCTAAACGGTATTTTTAATCCGCCTTTTCATGTCAAACATTTTTAAATTGCTAATTTCCGCCGCGCGTTTTCTTTGAGATTTATTATTTCTAACAACCTGAAATAGCTAATACACAATTAATTACTTACTGCTATACTGCTTTGACGTTAAATATTTTTACGCAGGTTTAAAAATTTCTTGTTTGCATCACTTCCTTTTGGATTCATTATTTTCAACAATCTAGAAATGATAGGTATTTCCGCAAAAAGGTAAAATGTAAGCGGGCGATCAGCTAATAAATGGTTACAGCTTATATTATGATTACGTTCGCTTTTCAAACGTAAAAAAAACATTTTGGATTAATGAGATAACGCCTAGTGGTATATTTTTTTACAAACTTATACAGTTCTTACCTATTAATAAGCAGAATAAAAATTGTTGAAAAACGATTTTACCTGAATCCCTCTTTAGCAGTCAGCCAGTCACCATCATGTAAGTATATATACTTTACCCATTAGTGCATAAGATCCGATAAATCGGTGTCGTATTTATGTAACCCTACTTTTGCATAAGCCTAAACTGGCTTTTGTAGCAGGCGTTAGTTACATATTTCAGGTGTAAACTTCTTATTTATTTAATTTTTACGGTGCGATAAATGCCTAAAAGAAGTTAAAACTGCACTCAAAGCAACATGGATCCATGGCTCTATTCAACGAGACGACAAGGGCAAGTATTTTCCATTTTATTTTAAATTTTTGACAACGTCGACCTCAAAATTAGTGAAATTTGTATGTGTAGTAACCCACCTGACATGATCGAGTAGTAATCTGCTCATAAATTTACGATATTATGTAAATATTTGAGCCTAAAATTGAAATCCGATATATCGGATTGTATGCTTTATTGCCAACTTTTTCCGTATGCGAGTTATCAAAGATAAATTGACACTTTTTATTTATGTGTTATAGTCTCATAGTGAAATACGTCACACTTCTTAAAAAAATCTAGTTATTTCATGATTTCATGAAATTCCCCAAATTAACTCGACTTTTCCGGAAGTGACGTATTTGAATATTTCACCACGATGTAACAATTATATACTTCTATGAAGCGACAAGGAAAATGTTTTTGGGTTAGGAGGTGATACTATTATCTCTGATAACGACTTCCAGAATACCTCCTACTAAAGGATTTAAATTATTTTTCGACAACTACTTTTCGTACGTTAGCCTATTCCGGCATGGCATTTGACAAAACTTGGTTACTGCGCGACTGGCACTATTCACAACAATAGAGTTGAAAAACGTCCATTGACGGAAAAATCAAAGATGGAGAAGTTAGGTAGAGGCTCGTATGACTTTGGGTCGGGAAGTCAAAACGAGGTATGTTTAGTGAGATGAAAAATAATAAAGTTGTGACTTGTGCAACAAATTTTGATTCCATTGCCGAAGGAAAATATTACAGATGGTCTAAAGGTTCAAAAGGAAAAATTGCTGTAGTTGAACCTTTACTACTCCAAAAATACAATAGTGGCATGGGTGGCGTTGACAAAATGGACCAGTTGGTAGCCGCCACATATAGAACCAAAATATGGTAGTCCATATTTTGTTACTTGCTGGATGTTTCAGTAACCAATGCATGGCTGTTGGTGAAAAGGATAATATGTCCTATAGAAAAAAAATGTGATTCTTTGATAAATTTTCGAAGAAACCTAGCAAACTCTCTCATCAAAACACACGGCACTCAGCCGATGAAAGGAAAAATACTACAGAATTCAGTGAGCGATGTTCGTTACGATGGTCGCGACCACTGGCCAGACTATGTAAATACTGAAAGATTCTGTAGAAATTCCGGGAGTAAGAACAAATTTATTTGCTCCAAATGCCAAGTTAAACTGCATTCAAAACATTGTTTCAAAAATTATCATACATTTTAATTTCTTTATCTAGTCAGTTTGCATACAATCCGATATATCGGATGACCTGTATTTTTTGTTTTTTGCAAGAAAAATAAATTTTTGATACATTCCCTTTATGTTGTAATAAAATATGTCATTCATAAATATAACAGGTTTGTAATTTATATTTTAACTTTCCGAACAATTCTTTCCTTCTTTTTTTGGGGTTGGTTTCGTCTCGTTTAAGCCACTACGCACTTGCGTGAAGAAAGGCTTGCGCGAAGCGCAAGCCTTACTTCACGCAAGCCTATGCGAAACAATTTCGGTTAGCTTTGGTTACTTTGGGTTAGCTTTGGTTAGTTTGGGTTGGCTTTGGTTAGTTTGGGTTAGCTTTGGTTAGTTTAGGTTAGCTTTGGCTCATTTAGGTTAGTTTCGTCTCGTTTAAGCCACTATGCACTCGCGTAAAGAAAACATTGCGCGAAGCGCAAGCCTTTCTTCACGCAAGCCTAGGCGAAACAATTTCGGCTAGCTTGGGTTAGCTTTGGTTAGTTTCGTCTCGTTTAAGCCACTACGCACTCGCGTAAGAAAGGATTGAGCGTAGCGCAAGCCTAGGCGAAACAATTTCGGTTTGCTTGGGTTAGCTTTGGTTAGTTTGGGTTAACTTTGGTTAGTTAAGGTTACTTTCATCTCGTTTAAGCCACGACACACTTGCGTGAAGAAAGGCTTGGATATTTTTGTGTGTGAAATGTGAAACAAAAATATGCATTCATGTAACTGATTAGAAGAATTTTTTTCTAATGAATTTCCGCTCTTTTAATTTTCCTTTTTGAAAATTAGATTGATGTATTTGCGGCGAAATATATTGATTGTTCTGCGTAGAGAGGTACTCTAATGGCAAAACTTAAATTAATTTCTTTCTAACGGATTTCCGCTAAACGAAACTTGAACCGGGCCATGCGAAAAGTGCTTGATTTTGGGTATATCTTGGGTTAGTTTTGGTTAGCACTTGGTTAGTTTCCTTGTCTTGAGCTTCCGTAGCGAGCGGAAGGCCATGCGAAAAGTGAAATATTTTGGCAACATCGTATTCCTGGGGCTTCTATTAGCCGCCTCTCTGACGAGGGGATGACGCTTCACGGTCCATCGACGTTGCCAAATATTCGCATGGTTTTTCGCGTCTTTTCTAGGAATATATCGACGGTATTTGTAGTTTTGTCGAGATACTATCTCGAAGACGAGGAGAGCGTTTTTAATAAATGTATTTCTTACAAGAAGGTTACAAGTACAACTGACTAACATAGGCGTTTCACTTATATTTATAAACTTTAAATAAATAAATGCTTATTCTGCATGAGAACAAAGCTGTAAGAATCTAGGAAGGCTGATGTAATCTACAGAATTGCAATTGTTTCCATGACAGTGTACCTAACTGTCGAATTCTTTTTAACTTTTTACTCTTCGTGTTAATATTTTATACTTAAAAATGGAAGTTGCTAACATACATAACTTAGTTGGATAACGCTGATCTGATACACCTGCTGCAAAATAATAATTTGCTGCCCACAGTGATGCGTTGTCCTACAAGGGGTTGCCGCAGGCAATGCGTTATCCAGAAACGAAAAACAGCCACTCTTGGACATTGTTTTTGCTGTTCTCGTTGCAAAATTAGACAAACTATTGTGAAAGGATCCTTTTTCGAAAAGTTCAAGGTACCAATTCGCACCGTCCTATATTTGTTGTGGCAATGGGTTTGTGAAGTTCGCTGTGGAAGTGCCGCAATGAGCGCCGGGTGTTCAAAAGTAGTAGCTGTGCAATACTACCGGTATTTCAGGGATATTTGCTCATGGCAGTTATTGCAACGGAATGATTTGTTTTTATTTGGTATGTATATCAAACAAATAGAATATTGGGTTACTTTGCTTCTTTAATTTGTAGGTGGTGAAGGGCACATTGTGCAAATCGATGAGTCTGTGTTGACACGCAGAAAATATAACGTCGGACGCGTTATTCCACCGAAGTGGGTTGTCGGAATGTACGACGTTACTGCGAAACGCGGATACGTCGTTTTTGTCGCAAACAGGTCGTCCCCTACTCTGGAAGCACTAATTTCTGACCACGTTTTACCTGGAACCGAAATTTCGACAGACTGCTGGCGCGGATATGGTGGCCTTACGTATTTGGGAGGTGCTTCTCCATATACTCACAAAACGGTAAATCATTCCAGGAATTTTGTAGATCCGGATACGGGAGTATGCACCAACCACATAGAAGGCCACTGGTCGTGTTTAAAACAATTTTTGAGACGTCTTGGTGTGATGCAGTCATCGTTTCTATCTGAATATGTGGACCAGTTTATGTGGTGGCAAGTGTTTGGACCCACCCCTCGTGCGCGGCTCGCGAACTTAATAGCGCAAATCTCTGCAAGATACCCACTAACATAATAATTTTTTCTAACTTTTTTTTGCTTTTACTTAATTTGTTCGTTAGTTCGTTTAGTTCGTTAGTTCTTAATAAAACCGTTTTTTAAAATATTAATAACAATTACCTACTTGGATAAGCTTCAAACTCAAGAGAATGGACACAACTTGGCAACACTGTAAGTACTGTTTAATATTAGTAGAGTTTTAGCACTGCAATGTTACGGAAATTGCTTGCTTTTTGACAATTTTAACCTCAAAACTCGAACTTCGAAGGCTTTTTTTCGGCTCAAACATGGGGGATCCGCAAATTTTTTTCTCTTAAACAACTCTATAGGACACCCCCTTTCTATTGAAAAAAAAAATAATGGCGAAATTCCGAGGGTCGCGAAGTTTACCAGACCCCCTATAAAATATTTAACATGTACATATTTCATATTAAAAAAACATGTGTAACTTTTGTGCTAAAATATATATTAAAACCTTAGAGAATATTAGTTTAACCAGAGTAAACTTATACTAGAGGTACATATCTAACTTATGAAAATTAAAACATATTGAAAAATTTAATATTACATAAAAATCACAACTGATTATTATAGGCAATCTTCACAAATGCTACGCGAACAAGTGCTGCATATTGGCTCTTTGCAAGTGATGCAAACAATTTTTGTTTTTTTGTCTTTCGTACGAGGACACTTGGAACATTTCACTCTTTTGTACAATTGTTGTTCAAACCCTCGAACAATGTCCTTATTCAAAACCCCAGCTATATTTTGTCTCTACCACTAAAGTCGCTCTCTTCTTGGTCCAAGATACTTTGTGCCCATCCCCAAAGCGTGTGTCGTCATCCCTCATACCGTTAATATGGGAGAAAGCCATTTTGTTTGAAAATAAAAATATTCATTCCGATTATGACCTATTTTTCACCACATACAACATTTTAAAAATGTTTCGTAGTTAGTGACGTGGGGTCACACATACCCCGCGGCATAAATATCAAGGAATGAAGAAAGAATTCTTACCGGTATAAACACGACTATCTCGTTGCCTGGCGTACGACACACTAAACCAAAGGTACATGAGCTGGTAACCCGCTCGGGCGAGAACAGTAGGAACTACGACAAATTTGAAACACGATGGGGTCCTACCGACCCCACCTCACCAGTTACGGGTTAATATACATTAAAACAGTCTCATGGGCATTATAAGATCCTTTACACAAATAGTGCACTATATAAAAATCGGCCTTTCCCATTGGTCGATCCGCATGGTCCTCCGCTCGCTTCGCTCGCTACGGGGGCTCAAGAAAAGGAAACTAGCCAGGTGCTAACCCAATCTAACCCAAGACATACTCAAAATCAAGAAAAAAAGCTGTCTAGAAACATAGTCTTTAAAAAATAATAAAAAAAAGCAACGGGGTTCGAACCCGCGTTTTCCAGGTGAGACCCAACGATCTAAACCTCTACACCACAAGAACTCTTGATAGAAATCGATTGCATCACGCAGACATATCGTAATACGGGATGGATCGACCAATAGGAGAGGTCGATTTTTACATAGTGCACTATTTGTATAAAGGATCTTTAAATGCGTCTCATGGATGTCAGAAATATTGGTTTCGGAATTTGCCGTTATTTTCCTGGATTTGTTTCAATGTTTAATACGAAAAGTTAAAAATTCAGTAAACGTTTATTTCTGATATCATAACCTTCAAACGTCAGACGAGACAGCCACAGCTGACCTGACAATAATTGTTGGTTGCCTATTGAGGGATACTCTTGGAATGTTGCCAGATGTACATGTTTCTCTAGCGATCCTCGTGCGATTTTGAGGTGTTTGCGGACCAAGCCAATAAGGAACAACATAATTTATTGATATGCTCCCATAAGTTTGATGTTAAACGACTGTCTTTCGCTATCGCTTGATGTACGCAGGCAAGATGTTTTAGTGGTTACGTTGTGTTCCGTAAATTTGACAACACTGCCCGAGTTGATTCGCAGTTGGTTCCAACAGAGACGCAGGCTCTTGGCTAAAGGTGCGTTTAGGACGAAATTATCGGGCCGCGGATTTATATTTTTAGCGGTTTTGATGTCAGGAGTTTAAAATGGCCGTCGGCCGGAATGAACTGGTGTCTGTTCGTTTAGTCATTCTGGATAATAGTTTTATCATCGAGATTCTTTGTCCTGACAGCAATACATAATATCATACTACCTTAGGTACGTTTTATTGCATATTAAATATGTTATTAAATTTAGTGGCAACCATCTTGGTCGATTTTTTTCTGACCCTTAAACATTGAACATGGCGATCGAGGTGGATGATCTCTTGACTTGCTCTCGTTCTCTTTCTTTGTAAACCATCCAAAAAAGGTAGTGCGTAAGCCTGATAAAAAGTTAAGAATTTCTAATTCACCTTGATGGGGATAATCTTTCTTCGGGCTAGAGAAGTTGGCATAGTTACCAGTTTGGTGTAGTAAACTAATTAACTGGATTTGTTGGATTTTGGTCTGAAGATTTATTTTGGTAACTGACCACGTGCGGAGGATTCCGGAACAAAATACACGGCTTCCTTCCTCAAGGGGTGCCTGCGGTACCCTACGTAGCTAGGTAAATAAATATATATATTTTACATTTTGTACTCGTTTATTTTCTGTACGGGGGGATTTCTTTTCTCATGGTGTGAATTAAATTACAGTTTTCTAACGGTTCTCAGGGGGATTGAATGTACTGCACGAACATCGACATAAGATAACTTGGGTCTGGAACAGGCATAGCATAATTTTATTATATTCATTACTTTTACAAGAAGTAAAATTCAAGGGAAATGAAGCGTATTGAATAGTGATTCATGATACCGTCCTCGGTATCATGTTGCAGTCGATCATTCATAGCTGATTCTTTGTCCGTATGGGAACCCGTATTTTAGTAAATTTCTTTTATACTTTGAATTTTGCTTAAGTATTGCTCACTGAATGATCTAATATCAATTGCATAAATGCACAAGCTCGGTTCTTGCCTAGGGGTTTAATTGTTAAAAGAGCAAATCAAAGTAAAACAGCGGATATATTGTTTAGTTTTCCTTAGGGCTTTTTATTATGTCAATCACCTATAGGGTCATATGATATTGGCTATATTTATGTCCTTCGCCATTTTGTCAAGCGCGGCTAAATTTCTTCAGGGGTCTCATTATTATTTCCAAATAATTTTTGTTTGGGGAGCGTTCTAAAAAAGGAAGCTACCTAAAATTGCAAGAGGAGAGTGCTTACCTAGAGCTTGTCCTCTTTTAAGGTTTTTTATTTGAAGCGAGATTAAGTAGCTAACCAAGTAGCTACCAGTCAGTACGGTTGATTGTATTTTTAGGTACCCATTACAGCCACAGAGGTAGGGGCATTATTTCAATTACCACTGAGGGTTTTATGGGTCACAGGGCGCCTAGCAGCAGCCTACGTGCAGAAGGCCGGAGGTGATATCGGCGGAGACCAGATAAGATATGTTTGTGATCTTCTACATAATGTTATTGGCGTGCTATTATTATCTTCAGCGTTGTATTAGATTCCGTGTTTTATTTCTTTCCGCCTTGTATTGGTTTAAATATTTTGGAACTGTTTAGATATAAGCATAGTTTACCAATGCTAATCTAAATAAGTATACCTCTGGTAGAGATACTATTTACGAATGTGGTTCAATTAATGCTCATAGTTTTTTTTATGTTATATTTCCTTATTCATAAAATTTGATGTATATTGTGGTAAATGATCAACATTGTCGTTCTGACTTATTGACCATCTGGTTATAATAATTTTACATAACGGTATTTCATAAACTGAATCGTTAAGGTTTATTTATGTGCAACTGCGACACGTATACTATAGTAGACGCGCACAAGGTTTAGTGGCAATAGTATTATCCTGATGGCTTATTGCTAGCAGTGGTGGCTCTTGGGAAAATATTACAGGTGTTCTGCATAATCCGCCGAAGGCTTAACGTGAACAAATGGGGCGACACTCGAGATATTTTTTTGGCGACTGCCTGCAGAATTTCTGCGATAAATATAATTTACCAAAATAAATATCATGAAAATTTTTTTGGCGCATTGCCTCAATAATAAACCATATTTCATTTTGAACTAATACTGACATATGAGATTAGGATATGAAATGAATCGTATAAATAAAATTATTATTATTGTAACTTTATTTTTTAAATATCAGGTCGATCCTATGATTCTTCCTTAAAACAAATGTATCAATAACTTTTTGATTAAAATCCTTAATTTTTCGTATCAACTCTTTTCCAATGGAAGGCATTCCTAGCGCAGTTAAACGATCCATTTTATCAAAGTCTACAGTCTATAGAACACAGGAGCCAACTAACAATACCAACAAACAAAAACGGCACAACTACTACAAAGAAGACGAATCAAATAAGTAATAATTGTCTTTTCTAATTAACTAAACTGCTCGTCAAAAAAAACGACGCACCTAGTTTTTTGGACAATATTTGAAAGCTCGTTATTGGAAACCTACTCAACCGATTTTAAAAAACTTTGGAAATTCTGAATAGTTGATTCTTTGGCTCCTACGTCTAATTTTTGTAATAAGATATTTTGCACCTAACATATACTACAGGGTGTTAAAGAAAGAGATGTTTTTTTTACAAAATTTCAAGTTATCCCCATTCATGGGGTAGTTGAGATTGATAGTCGTAATACCTCTCTTTACTTACAGTTGGGTAATACCTCGGGACGTATTTGAGATTTTGTGAATATCTTGGCTAACTACGATTATATGGCAATTTTTCGAAAATTGTCGTTATTTTCCAATTTAGTCCCAATACTGAACAAACTACGCAGGTATCCATGAATTGTGAACACGACGTCTTACGGTAGGTCATATGCTACCAGTTTATGTACGTTACGTGATCCATAAAACCAGAAAGTTCAGATTAAGGGATATGTTTTACACAAAATATTGCACCAATATTACTAAATGGTCCCTAGAATACCTAAGAATTGAAATGATAGGTGGGTACTTAAATATGATCCTCTGTTAAAAAAATAATTCTTTTATTACCATTTTACTTTTTCAATCACTCTGTATATTCGAAAGTAATTTCGAGTGTAATTTGAACGGTTGTAAGAGACAAAAACTCGTTTGCATATTTATGGTAACGTTACACGAAGTAATATCCTTATTTTACCATATTTTGACAACTGACTGATTTATCACCAAAAATCATCGAGAAAATACCCCCTTCTTAATAATCCATGGTATTAAGGTCGCATTTTAAGTTTACAAGTATAATTTTCTTTGGTTTGAATTTCTATTTTGAATTTCCAAAAAAAAATTATTTTGTGTAAAACATATCCCATAATTTGAACTTTCTGGTCACGTAACGTACATAAACTGGTAGCATATGACCTACTGTAAGACGCCGTGTTCACAATTCGTCGATACCTTCCGTAGTTTGCTCATTATTGGGACTAAACTGGAAAATATCGACGATTTTCGAAAAATTGCCATATAATCGTAGTTAGCCAAGATATCCACAAAATCTCAAAAACGTCCCGAGGTATTACCTAACTGTAAGTAAAGGGAGGTATTACGACTATCAATCTCAACTACCCCATAAATGGGGATAACTTGAAGTTTTGTAAAAAAAACATATCTTTCTTTAACACCCTGTAGTATATGTTAGGTGCTAATTATCTTATTCCAAAACTTAGACATAAGAACCAAAGAATCAACTATTCAGAATTTCCAAAGTTTTTTAAAATCGGTTCAGTAGGTTTCCAGTAACGAGCTTTCAAATATTGTCCAAAAAACTAGGTGCGTCGTTTTTTTTGACGAGCAGTTTATATATAATGCGTGCACTTATGTTTGTAAAAATCCGCAAGGACTGTCAGGAATTCAGCTAAATAGCTGCCGAATTTTCCCTATTAAAATTAAATAGAACATTTATGCGAATTGACAGGAGTATCATTCTTTAAGTTGAGAAGAACAGTTGTGCACGAATTATAGCAGTCCAGATAACGGCATTCAGATATCGTCGCGAGGAAATAACAATACATTTACTGGTCAACTGTAGTCCGACTTGGGTTGGCAGTGTATGCTTGAGCCGCGATGGCCTATGGCCGCATTCCCGGCCGAAAATAGAGTGTTTTAATTTGACAGTATAAGGAGCCGTTAATTATTTAGTGTAGGGATAAGCAATTAGTCAAGTACCTTCTTGACATTTTCGGTGGTTCTGCAGCTCTGCAGTTCTTATGTACCAGCCGCCCCTGATTGCTAGTATGGTGAAATGATAGATACCTTATGCATATTGCATTTATCATTAATTAGGTGAAATTGATTTTGGATCTTTCGAAATTGTATTGTTACATCCGATATGATCTATACTCGACGCGCCGAACAGATTCACCAATCGCGGAAACAATTCGTCTTATTTTATGATTGAATCGACTCAATGTTTTGTTTTTCATTTCGATTTTTCCTATCCATAATACAAAAAATAAAAATAGAGTGTGTTAATCAAAGTTCCTATGCTTGGAATCAATGGAATCATGAAATAAGAAGAATTTTTGTATCCGTGTTTTCCGTGTTTGGTGAATCTGTTCGGCGCGTCGAGTATAGTTCAATATTTGTGAGCATGTCTTACCTTATTATTATTTGTTTTCACTCTAGGCCCTTTTACATATTTTTATATTTATATCATTCTGTTTATTGAAAGAAATATGACAACACGTTAACGTCAAACGTAACGAGCACCCAATAAACTTAAACCTGCACGAATGTATCGTCATTAATTTGCCCTGAAATACCTCAACCAAACAAGTGTAGTTAATAGTCATTTGATTTTGAATCGCCCTAAAGAATTCTTAAGACCGAAGTTCTTCTAGTTTGGGTCTGCGTATTTAGTTATTTCAAACTGGTGGCGTTCTGGTCAAAAGTAAATAATTGGCCCACTCCGACGCCGATGAGAAGTCGGAGCACATGTTGCGCTAGCCGCATCCTTAAGGGTGGGGGTTTTATTTTATATTGCTAACCCATTTAAAAGGGTAAAACGGGTAAAACCCGCGCAACGCATGTAATTTCTCCCGTGACCATTGTTTTATTTTATTTTGTGGTGTTGGTATCCATTGTAGTTGTGGTTCGAATTGTGAGAGAATCAGCGGTGTGTATTCTTTGTCTACTTGGGTGACCGCTCTGTGAAAGGAAGTATGTTTATTGAGGAAGTGTTTTCTGAGAATGTCTATCTGATTTGCGTGGAGTATGTGAAGGTCTATGCGTCCTCTTACTCTCCTCTCTGTATTTTGATCAGTTTAGATCATATGAGTATATTTATGTTTTCTAGGTCTGTTGTGGACTATGTGGAGAAGCAAACATGGTAATATCTTGAAATAGGTGCTTCCAATTTAATTTCATGTTCTAATATTTGCTGATTAGTTGCCTTTTAATTGACGTGTGCTCTATCCTTTTGTTCTACAGAAATCCCAAATATTTTTATATTTCATATTCCTGCGTGTTATCTGGTAACTCGCTATTAGAAGTTTCTGCAAATATTTCGTCTTTTCATTAGCTTCGTTCTATAGATAATATCTAGTATTTACCAATTCCGAATTCCATTCCAAAGTGTGCTGTTGTTTCCTCCATAATTTTTTAAATAGTCCTCTTACTTGTGGTTGTGCTGGTGCATATTAAAATTTCTTCCATATAGAAAAAATGCTTAATTTTGTGTTCTACTTTGTTCTGATGTTTGACATGAAAACTGGATTTTATCTTTGGAGAGTGGATTCAGGCGGAGATGGAACCATAATGCGCTTAGGGAGACTCATTGAAAAAATCCGCTTTTTATTTTTTATGCTGTCGTACGCTCTCTATTATTATTAATTATTATTATTATTATTGTTATTATTATTATCATTATCCACGCTAACTCAGCTTTCGCTGGGAACAATTTAGCCTGATTGCTAAAAAAATAATTAAGTTGCTTCCACTCAGGCTCTGTTCAGGAATTTGCGGTTTATATGGCATGTCTGAAGTATAACTGTCATCTGCGCGTATCCCATGATCTTCTGGGATAATCCGAGATCCTGAAGATTTTTAGGGAGATTCTTTGAAGTGATGCCTTCAACCGAAATTACCAGTGGGATTGTGAAGACTTTAGTCAGCTGCCAGACGTTCTTCAGCTCTACTGCAAGGTTTTCGGATTTTGCAACTTTTTAATCTCAGTTCTTCTGACGTTATGAGATAGCGACACAGCTATGTCAATGATGGTTCCAGTCTTTTTCTCCTTATCTATGATAACGATGTCCGTTGTCTGTTGTAGTCCACCCTTCTATCCGTTATTATAGTTCTGTCCCAATACAGTACCGCTTTATTTGTTTCCAAGACTACTTGCGACTGGTATTTGTAATACGGTGGGCATATTTGAAGGACTCCGTTCTTGAGGGTCAGCTGTTAGTGGATGATTTTGGCCACTTGATTGTGACGTCCTAGTTATGCGCTGTCTGTGAGTGATCTACATACTATTATTATTATTATTATTATTATTATTATTATTATTATTATTATTACTATTATTATTATTTTGTATATTCTCTGAACAATTCAGGTAAGTAGTTTAGACACGGCTTGTAATGCAAGTGCCTAAATGTTTAGTTTTCGTTTCAGGTTTCTACATTCAAGACCTTACGAGCTATATGGCAAGTTCCAAGGATGGCGAATTTTTGCAGTTCCATGTATAATTTTGAAGGTAAGTGTAGAGTTTCAATACTCTTATGTAATTTTAAAGGTATTTCCCCGGTCGGTCCCGTCGGGGCGAGGCTGGTGCACCCTGATATTATATGTGCCATCGTCTCTGATTTATTATGACAGATTCGGCATTTATCTTCGCGCACAGTCGAGTCCTTGATGATATATTTTCGATAGTTTAAAGTGGGCAATACTTGGTCTTGAATTGCCATCATAACCCTCTGTCTCCGCGAACAGGCTACCTTTTTTCAGCCATGCATTCGAGGCAGGGGTATCGTCCGTGCAGTTCCTTCGATTTCCAATCCCGTATCTTTTGTTCCACAGTGGCTACTTCTTGTAAGGGGTGAGCCCTCTGTCCGATCTGACGAGGTTGCGGTGGTACGCCGATGTCTCACTTTTCCGATAGAAAAATTTTCGAAGCTCCTCAATTTGCCATTGATGAGACTCGGTTAGATGTACAACACCTCTTCCTCCCTTTGACCTTGGTAGATAGAATCGTTCTATGGAGCTCTTTGGATGTCTAGCTCTATACTTCGTCAACAGGACTCTGACAGCTCGGTTTATTTCATGAAGACCGAAGCTGTATGTTATCGTCGGTAGAGCGTAGGTGTTGATAGCCTTTATTTTGTTTGCAGCGGATAGGTGAGTTTTGAGGATAGCATTAACCCTGTCCGTCAGTCTCTTCCTTATCACAGTCTTCATTTTTGTGTGGCTTATACCTCGAGCTTGATCTAATCCTAGATATTGGTAGCTCTCTGCCCTATTCATAGCTGTTATAACTTTGTCAGATTCCAGATGAAATTCCGGATGTTGTTCCCATACTCCCCTCTTCATTGCGCTAATTTTGCACTTATCTAGGCCAAACTCCATTCTTGTATGCTCGCTATATTCTCTGGTTGTTCTTAGCAGCGTATCAAGTCCTTTTTTAGTGTCTGATATAAGCTTGATATCATCCATATAGGCGAAGTGGTCTATTTGTTGTCCGTTGTGGAGTCGGGATCCTACTTTTTGTTTGTTCAACATTCTAGAGAGAGGGACTAGTGTGATACAATACCACAACGCACTTAAAGAATCCCCCTGGAAAATACCTCTTCTTATATTGACTCTCCCCACATGAGTGTTAGACCTTCCGGATTGCAAATGCAGGTTCGTTTTCCACTGCGGCATTAGATGCTGTAGTAGGGTAACAATTGATGGGCTTATTTTATATACTTTAAGCATTTCAATGAGATAGGAGAGGGTATGTATGCGACATATAGATCCTTTCCCCTTCGCTTTGCTTCTTCACTAACTACAGCATCTATAGTGAGTTGCTCCTTACATCCCTGGCTTCCTCTTCTACATCCTTTTTGTTATTTGGGTAGCAGCTTGTGTCTATCTAGGTGTTCATAGATCTGAGTACATATGATTGAGGTTAGTAATTTGTATAAGGTTGGCAAGCATGTGATGGGCCTATATTTTGCGGGATCCTTAGATGCAGGGGATGATTTCGGGAGGCGGTATGTTGTACCCGTGCTGAGAAAAGTTGGCAGTTGTGATGGGTCACGTATGGCGATTGTCAACAGATCAGCTAAGCTCTTGTGCAGTGCGTGAAATTTCTTCAGCCAGTATTTGTGGATCCCATCTGGCGCTGGGGCCTTCCAATTTGCAGTGTTACTGACAGCTTTCCTTACATCTATCTCGGTCACTGTGTTGTAGACCATCATCGGAGTTCCATATGCATCCTTCTTCTCTTCCACAAGCCAACTCGCATTATGATAATGGGTCCTCGAGTTCTCCCAAATGTCCGCCCAATATCTGATGGCATCCTCTGAGGATGGTAACTCCCCTGCCTCATCTCGTTGAGGTTGGGACGTGCTGCGATAGAAGTGTTTTTGACTAGTGTGAAAGAGACGGTTTTCATATTTTCTTTGGTAAGACTCTTTGTATCTTTTCTGTCTGTTAGAGTACACTGCTAGCTTTTGCTCAAGTTTATCTAGGATTTGTGGCGGCGTTTGACTATGTTGGTCTTCATGTTTTCTGATAATTTCACGGACTTTGTTAGTTAATCTTTTCGTTGGTGTGTCTGTTTGCGTGAATTGGTGGAGCTGCCCTTCCTCTCAATACGTATTTCCCATTTTGGTTTCTTAGGTTCCCCATTTCTATCTGTTTTCATTATTCTTTCCCCGTGCATTTCCAGAGCAGTACGAGATCCCGAATATATGAGATCATGGTAGTCCAGGATGCTGTTTATCTCATCTGCTTTTTCTGCCATTAGCCTATTTATTACACTTAAGATGTTGGTGGTGCCTCTTTTAGTAGTTAGGCGAGGCAGGCCTGGTCTACTCAGCGGATCCAGTCCTCGGTAGAGAGTAAGATTACTCTCGAGATACCCTCTAGCCTCGTCAACCCTCGGGTCGGCATCTTCATTTTGATGGAGCGGTCCTGGTGCTCTGTCCTGGTGATCAGGGGGTCGCATGCCTATATCGATTTCTACTTCTGTACGAATTTCCTGTATTCTGTTAACATCCAGTCTGTTGCGTGTAAATAATTGCCTTCGCTGGTCCAGGATATTCTGACGCGATTTAACTCTAAGCTCCGGGAATCCCGCCGCCATTCGTTCGTAAAGTTCGACACTGTAAGGTTCGTTTGTAGTCTCCATTCTCGTGATGGTAAGATAGGTACGGTAGAGATATTCGTTCATGTCGTTGGTCCATCTTAACCGTCTCCTATTATTATCTTTCTCTTGGGTGGGCCGAACCATGTGTTCGGTAACACCTTCAGAGTGCGGATTATCTATACTGGTGTTCCTTCGTTGTTCCAGATCCGTTAGAGTAGCGGTGATAGTTCGCAGAGTAGCGCCGCTTAATCCACTGGGCCCTGCGCCAGACTGATCTTCAGGACGGTTCCGAACAGGGGTAGTCTGGTCCCCTGCCACGCCCGAATACCTGTTTCTCCTAGTTCTTACAGCAGGGAGAGGTTCACACTGCTCGGGCTGCTAACCCACTCAGTGGTTGTCTGTTTTGGTCCACGGGTGGTATTTTATTTTCCACCTACCCGCCGGCGAGCAGGTGAGGGCATTCCCCTATCCGCCACCTTGGGGACGCGTCCCATTATTATTATTATTATTATTATTATTATTATTGTTATTATTACTAT